>VZUI01092436.1:0-108168 GCA_013401135.1 Cettia cetti | reverse complement strand
CCCCCCCCCCCCCCCCCCGCCCAGTTCCGGAATTAAACCAAGATTTAAAGTAGTTGTAGTTTTCACAAGTAATAAGATTATTAATGCTAGTCCCAAATTGGTCCAACCTGCAATTCTCAGCAGATAAGTGAGCATAGATTAGAAATAATGATTTTTTTAAAAAAATATCACCTGAAACTAGGCAGTAGGAGTAAGCATAATTTTTCCAGTCATCTCTTTAGGTCTTACTTTCACAAAACAGCTTTAAATAAAGTTGCTGTGATGGCTTCTCTCTAAGAAGGTATGCCAACAGATAATTATATGGGGCTGCAAAAGACTACTCCTGCCCTTGGCAATCCCATCTCATAATTTCCGGCAACCAATATCTGTCTTTAACATTTAGAAATCAACTGTCTTTTCCAACAGGAAGAGCTATTAGATCTGCACTAACAGACTGGAACAAAAACCTTGTTTCCAAAATTGATATTATTTCTACTCCTGCACTAAGTTTCTGCATTAGTTTCAGCAGTTCTCTCCTTGGTGTGTCCACTACACTGATATACTTGCATCAGGCTTGTGCTCTCCCTTCATTTAGCAAACCAAGCAAGCATCCTTTTGGAACATAAGCTGAACATAATTACCCATTCACTTTGGCAATGCTTTTTTTTTCCCTCTCCCTCCTAATGTTAACATATCTTTCTTGAGCATGGTTGTAACACAAAATACTCCAGCTGTTTTCTCACCAGATCCTCCTATAATGGCACAGGTATCTCTTCTCTCTGCTGGCAACACCTCAACAATCTGCAATTTTGTTTACTGGGATTTTGTTTACATTCACATCCACAGAATTACAATACTTGTGTTTAAGGCAACCGCAGCCAATTAATCACACAGAATGACCCTGAGGGCTGTAATGGCCAGAACTGGACTCTGAAGACAACTTGCTTTCCTGCAGGTTCTTCCCACTGCATACAAATATGTAATGTGCCAGATAACAACTGCCATATGCACTTTCCACCCCTCACTGTCAGAGCCAAAGGTGGCACCTGACTGTGCCTCAGCCGGGCAGCCAGCCCTTCCCATCACCACCTGGAAAAGGTAATGTGCCAAATGGAAGTTCAGCCTGATCCGGTTTCTGCTGATACATCCAAATCTGTCTGCTCCTCTACTGCTGAGCTCACAGCTTCTAGCAGAAATTCTTGCTATAGTTTCCAAGAACACAGCCTGCTGCTCTGCACCACTGAACGTTATCCCATTTCCATGACTGCAACACAGAGTCATACAATTCTTCCTGGGCAACAGCCTCATTTGCTTCTTCTGGTGATTGTGCTTCCAACTTGGTGTCTTGAACAAATTCAGTTAGTGCACGCCTCTTTTTTGTGCCAAGTTAAATTGGCACAAAAATATTAATTTAAATACAAAACAAGAGTCAAAAATGATTTGCCAGTTGACTGCTAATTCTCCTTTCAGTACTGCTTGTTTACTTTCCCCTTGCTGCCTAATCCCACTTTACAATTCCTCCACACCACACAATTAACAAATTGCTTCCCATGTGGTATCCGGGTAGATTAATTTCTTTCTATAAGACATTAACTAGAATTCTAAAGAAAGTCCTGGCAGAGGCAACACCTTTGCTTAAGAAACCACATTTCACTCTATTCCACTTTTCAGTTAGTTCCAAGTCTTTAGCTTTTCATCCACTCTAAATTTATTGTAAAACATAAAAATTAACAACTCCAGTTGCCTGGATCACTTTTCCTTTCCACTTCTCAACAGAGGCATTGTCAACACGACTCACCATTCACATGAGACAGCATCAGACTAAGTAAATTTTACTGTAAAAATGTGCTCCCAGCCCTACAATTTAATCTACCAGTTCTTTTAGCGTTTTCAGATGGAGATTATGCAGTCTTCCAGTCCCAATGCATAGAGGTCTGTGCTTTCACCTAAATGCAACTATCTCTTTTCATGTCACAACTGGTGATGCACAGGAGGATAATCAATCAAAAATAATTCAATTTTTTAAGTCGTACCTTCATTATCTTAATATTCATTGATATGGCTGTGCAGCCATGGCTGTTTCATATCCTTCATAATATTTACTGACCTTATCCAGTGACAGTCTAAAATAATCTAAAGAGTACTCCTAAAGAATGTTCTAGTGCTGAGATATGGTATTATGCAATTTCTAAAAGACACACTGGTAGCATTCATGCTGCCTCTTTAAACTAAACTATTAGACAGAAGCTAACACTCTTGATAATGCTCCAGTAGAACATACCATGAGAACAAGTCTAATAATTTCCAGTGGTACTAAGAAGGAAAAAGAAAAAACTTGAAAGAAGTATTTTAGGAAAAAGGACGCATTAGGATTTAGTGGATAGACACAATCTGGTGGGTTTAGTTCAAAATTATTTTATACAGTACTAAAAAAGGTAATTTTATTGGCATATTCAGGTTAAAATTACTTATCCCAAGATGGTTACTGTTAGAATGAAAAGATGTTATGATCTAGAGAGGAGAAACAGTGAAAGAAGGCATTTGTTTCAAGTGAGGCTGAGCATTTCTAAATTATACCTACTATACTTACATTTACCTTGAAAAAAAATATGCGTGACATTGTGGTATTATAGCCAGGACAACATACAACCTATTACCCTGCAGTCAACATCTTAGGAAATGGATAGTTCATTACATGTTCTAAGTAGTCCTATCCTAGCACCCAAACCCAAAAACTACAGAGCTGAAACATTTAGTAGGAGAAAAGATACCTGGTTATTTAATTTTAAGCTTCATGTTTGCCCTATTATTTTAAACTGAACATGATGAGTTACCAAGTCTCTTTGATTTGAAATACCAGGTTACAGAGGAAAGCTGCTTGATGGTTCAAACTCAGAAACTGAAGAACAAACACTTGTAAGCTAAGGTAAACCTATTTCCCTGCCCATGCGCAAAATATAGGAAGTTGCATTAACTTCTTCTACTCCCCACACCTGGCTATTTCTTCTTTCATTCAAAATCTTTCTCAAAGGCAAATCATGGATTCCTTACAAGAACCATTATACAGTACATGAGGATTGTAACCTGGGGTGATTTTCAGTCACACACCCCAGACAAAAGAACTAGCATAACCACCAAGGAGCTAGACAAAAGGGAATTCAAGAGCACATGTATTGGAATTTTTTGAGGAGTAGATATATTTTCCTTCTGCCACCTAGTGACCAATTTATTCAGATAAGAGTGGTGTTTAAAATGTACCATATTAAATGGAACACCTTCATTACTTTTCCTGCACCTCACAGCAGTAGTATTGCTAATCACATTATTCCCAGAGACAAGTATTATACAAGTCATGTTGTTGTAGGCTCCTTATAGTAAAGCCCTATAATGCTCATCACCGGAAAGCTTGGAGAGCAGAGTTCACCCTCATTAGAGCTAAGACTTTGAAGGCTGCCTTACACAAGCACATCTGGTGAACCTGTCACACACCACGACTCCAATTCCCCATATAGCTGGCAAAACTTTCAATAATTTCACAGATCTTCGTGAGATTTTTATAGCTTGCAGGAGGCACGCTTTTTCTTTTAAATCTTACTGATCCAAGGTAGAGAGATTTCTAAAATGCTTGATCTCTACAGTCACTCAGTAGCACGGCTGAAAATGTGCCTGGCCCTACCTTCTGATGGTAATAAGGGCTAGGATTACTTAATACTTTTCCTGTGTATCAAGAAACAATTTATGATGGAAAAAGCATATCTTAGAGTTATTCCTAAATTGTCAAGAAGTGCAATAGAAAGGTCACAAAGGAACTAACCAAATTTTGGAAGAAAACTGGCTTAAATATTTTCTTATTCATCTCTCAAGACCTGTACAATGCTGTGTGCCCCCATAGGAAGGTATGTCTTGTATCTTTGTGTGTCAGGAAAGTAATGCCACTTTAGTACAATCTCAACTTGTATAATTAATACCACAGAGCCCTTGGGTTCCTGGCACTAATTCCACAGTTAAATTTAAAAACACAAGTGTCTCAGAAACAGTGATTTGCACACTGACATTTTTTCCAGCCACAAAACAGTCCTGGTTTTGACATCACCACTTTATAGTGAATCACTGTTTCTTCTTTTCTTTCACTTCAGCACTGCTGCTTTTTCATGGATCTTGAGAAGAATGTATCTCCAAATTAGTCTCGTTTAATTCATTGCTTTTACTTTTAAAACAAAATAGTTCCAAGAAGCTTCTCTCTCAACACCATAATAAATTCAAAACCCCTTTCATAAGCCAGAGAAAATGAAAGTTGCTTAGAGTTTGCTTTTAATACTTGTCCCTCATATAATTTTCAAATATGTAAGTTCAAATAATTTGGCACAGATTTACCTATCATCAATGCATTTATGGAACTGTTCTGAACTCCTAGGCATGACTAAATTATACTATGGCAGAGGCAATGGCACTGTGGAACTCCATTCATAATGTTTCAAGTCTAAGGAAGGGCACTGGTCTCACTTTTGCACTTTTTACATTAATATCTTAACAAAAGCCCTGTATTGGAATCCTTTAAGAAAAAAAACCCCACCAAACATGGGGGAAAAGGAGAAGGGACTTTGTGCCTGAATGACACTTTGAGATTAGAGACAAGCCCATAGTCTTCACTCAAAGAATAAAAAATCCTCAGCAACAAGACACTATGCTTCCCTCCTTCCAAAAAAATTTACACCAAGACAGAGCAAACATGCCACAATGTTCCTTAATTTGGTGTAATTATTAATAAATATCACCACGATACATGCTTTGCACCTGGGAAAAAAGAAAGCACAGTTTTCCCATACAGGCTTATTATGACTTTTTATCTGTATTAAATGACTAAGACTGCTTCCCTTTGCCACCTGCTGCATCACAACACCTTCCTGCCAAGTTCTTTTCCACCTCTTACCTTGTCATCTCTTCCTCTAGCTCTGGATTCCCTTTCACGGCTGCCTGAGGATTTCTCCCCCTTGGACACCACGTGTGCTCTGCCCGCAGGCCCGCGGGGCTGAAGTCCTGGGGAGTCTTTCTTCAAAGATTTGCCATCTCGGTTGGGACGTTTTATCTGAGGTGGAGCCCTAACAACAGCAACCACAACAAAAACATGCTAAAAACAGCGAAAAAAAGAGCAACATTAAGAAGGAAGGATGCTAATTTGCCTTAGTACATTATTACTAAAGCTGCCAAAACCCTAAGCCTTATTTCCCTATATCTGCAAGCCCAAAACCGCATTTCTGGTTTTGTCTGATACCCAAAGTAAGAAGAAAAAACACAGAAGAACAAATTAACAACATTATCAGATCCGTACTCCTAATCAGTCTTACAACAAACCGACACCCATGTAACAAAAGAGGAAACAATTTAGTAAAAGTCTTCAAATTGAATATTCCTCTGACTCCAAACAAGGAGATTATATTAGGCTACATTCACATGCACAAATTCTACACAAACAGATGACATTCCTGGTGAAATAATTTTTTTTTTAAATAGAGGAATTAAAAAAAAAAAAAGGTGGCTAAAAGCTTTGACAGACCCCAAAACAAAAGAGGGAGGATTTTAAACAATCCACCTACCTCTGATTTCATTCCCCTGTGTGAAAATGTCAAAACATAAAAATTGCCTTCAGAGCAAAAGCAAACAGAGCTAACTGCAACCACCTCTGTTTGAGTACATCACCCACAAAGTCAAAGAGTACTCAGCAGTAGAATGATGAGAAAGAATTTGGTTTTAAGACAAGGTGTCATTGTCATTTTTCTCTAGGGATTGAATTTAAAATACGGAACTAAAATAAACAGCCAGGGATGTCACCCAAATTTAATAAGTGTCCACTATTGAATCTTGTACTGGTTCTTGTTTTGAGTAACTCAGAATTTGTTAACCCCAAAAACATTTTCCTGGAATATGCATTAAATTGAGTACATTCTTAAAGACACTACTGAGGGATACAAGGGCAACATTTTGCCTTTCATGCATTTGGTTCAAATTTAACAGCATAGAACAGTGCCTAAGTTTCCCTTCTTATTTGCACAATATTTAAATTTCAGCTTAAAAGAAGCAGATGAACTATTGAGGCTTCACCACTACAGAAAATACAAGAATAAATACACCTTGAACTTTACATAACATTACCATAGAAAATCTGAGTTATTTCTACCACTCACTAAAGTAAT
Source organism: Cettia cetti (assembly GCA_013401135.1). Lineage (NCBI taxonomy): Eukaryota > Metazoa > Chordata > Aves > Passeriformes > Sylviidae > Cettia > Cettia cetti. The sequence continues at coordinate 101,998 of VZUI01092436.1, read as the reverse complement.
CAGCATTAATATAATTTTACACTTATATTCTTAGGGTTGGGGTTTTTTTAAGCAAAGATCTTTTTGATAATCATAAAGCACATAAAATTATAAATAAATTTGGCATTTCTTTCCATTAACCAAGATGTCTCATTTTACTTTGCTCCTTTTGCTTATGTGAGTATACACACATTAAAATTCTGTGTTCTTATGTTAGAAAAATATTGGCATAATAAATGTTATTTTTGTCTGTAAACTGAATCTGTTTACAACCAGCTCTGTTAGGTTGAAAATAGGGATTTCAGAAAATGCACAAGCATCTATTTTAAGAAATCTATTATCTAACTGAAGTTACCTTAAATATGGTTACACAAGAGATATACCATGTGTAATAGAACATGTTTAGTAATTAACCTAACCAATGGATTAAATACAGGTTGAATTATCTGTAGCTAGGAAGTGATTTCTAACACCATGTCCTTCAAGATCCATCAGTTCCAGCTCCTTATAGACTCCTCAGTCATCAATGAATTCTTTTGCTCAAATAAACTGAAATGGAAACATTTTCCCCTTGCACATGAGAACATCAGCTGTCACCAAAAGCTCACTTACCTCTGTAGCAGACTGTAGTTCCAGGCACTTACTCCTACCAGAATAAAGGAGTGACTCTCTTTAGAATGTCAGAAATAAATCTGACTATAGTTTAAATACTTTTTTCTCAATGAATTAGATTTACTCTTTATTACAAGTGACTAAATTAAATGTAATAAATGTGTAATTAAATGTGATTTTCATGTTACAAAAGCATTCAAAACCAAATATAAAATTATGGTGACCCACCTTTATTCTAACCACTCTACCTGAGCCTCTCCTTACCTGTGTTCAGCTGGAACAGGAGGAGGCCAAACAGCTGGATCTCTGAAAGGCTCATCTAGACAGGATACAGAGATATCTGGAGGTCTGTCCATTTTAAAACTCTCTAAAGTGTTGACAATGCTCTTAACTTGTTCATATTCTTCAACTAATTCTTGTCGGACCTTGAGAAATATGTAGGTTATTTAAAAATTGTTACATTTCAAGCTTTAAAAAGAACCAAACAAACATAGAAAGTACCTCAAGAACATAGGCTAACCTCAAAACCGGGGACTCCCAAGTCTTCCTATTCACAAACCCCAGACCTATCAGGTTGATAATGCACCTTTAACAGCAGCATAAACAATTGAATCTCTGTTAGGTTCATTTTCCTGGTTGTTAACGTCCCAACCATGACAACCCAGACACAATTGCTAACGCAGCGATCACTCTTCTGTAACACGTGCTGATGCCTGGATTTATGTGTGCATGTTGACATGTATGCACACATACTCTCATACTAGTAAGGGTGTTGTTGGCAGATCTATAGTAATTTGCTACTGCTCTGGCATAAAAGATCTCTGATTACAGTCACTGATGTCATAAAACTGGCCAAATCATTAAAATAGAATATTACAAAATGAAACTGTGAGGAGCACAACTTTAGAGTGTGTCCAAAGAAGAGCAACTTAGATGGTGAAAGGGCAAGGGCAAGACTTTTGAGGAGCAGCTGTGGTCACTTGGCTCGTTCAGCTTGGAGAAGAGAAGGCTGAAGAGTGACCTCACAGTGGTCTACAACTTCTTCAAGGTGGGCAGCAGAGAGGGAGCTGCTGATCTCCTCTCCCGACCAGAGATAGGACACAAGAGATGGAATAAAGCTGCATCAAGGCAGGTTCAGATTGGACATTGGTTCTTCACTGAGAGGGTGGTCAGTCACTGCAACAGGCTCCCCAGTAAAGTAGTCATGGAACCAACTCTGCCAGAGTTCAAGGAGTGTCTAGACAATGCTCTTAGTCATGTGGTTTAGTTTTAGGTAGAAGAAGGGAGTTGGACTCTATGATCCTTATGAATTCCTTCCAACTTGAGACTTTCCACCATTTTATTAATATAGGACACTGTCATCGCAAGATACTGGTATGGACAGAGGGAAAGAGAAAAGCAAATCCCCAAGGCCCTGCACAGATCTTAAACCACTGCATTTACTTTACCAGAAGCTTTATGAACACCTGTACAAAAAGAGCTTCAAGTATGGGAAGATCTTGATCATTTCACAGGGCAAAGCAGCCTTCTTGCTCTTTCCAGATAGGGTAACTGTATCTTTCCAAAGACACAAGACATCCAGCTCAGGCAAGATTATTCCTGCCCTGCTTTGCTCTCTTTGCTTTCTCATCACACAATTAGTGGACACATTCCCCAGTGTGAGAGCTTCCAGCTGAGTTAAAACTGGGATTGATTACTAACTTGGTTCCTTCAAACTGTCTTTACATGCATCCTTTCTGTCCAAAAATAAACCCAGCCAAGAAGCCGCTGTGAGGTACAAAGGAATGATACAGCCTAAATCCTCCAGGGCACTAGACCACAAGAGACAGCCGCTTCCTACTCCAGTGCTCCAAGAGTACTGACAGGATTCCTTCTATCAGCCTTCCAACACATGCAGAGGAATCAGTAGAAAACAGCTTTCCAGCACTAACAGCCAGTGTGCTGTCATTCACCTCACTGAACCAGCAAGAGGATGGTATCTGAAAACTGAGGGAAAGTGACCATTTGATGCTTCGGAAGATGGAAACAGACTAACATCTGCCAGCCATCTCTTAGCCAGACCTGAGCAGACCAAACTCTGAAATACTATTGAAACACCCTATTTCTTAGTCAATATCAGGCAAATCAACCCACGAGGAACCCTCAAGATGTAGACTACAAAGGAATACCAGCCATAAACTCCTAGGGGCCTTAAAGAAACCGACTCAGATGAAAGATGTGTAGAAAGACTTCCTTGCAGCTGAGAAACAACCCAGATATGGGCCAAAAAAGGCTGTGCCACAATTATGAAGTTGACTGAGCTGTGTCTTTCAGTGATCACTGCCACCCTGAAAGCAACCTATGGCTGCAAATGGAAAAATCACTGGTTTAGACTCACCCAGTCTTTTTGTCCTCCATCATACACACCCTTATGTGCCAGAACCCTCAGGAGGCTCCAGCTCAGGTTTTAGGGAGCCTGAAGAAAGCTTTTAAGTTATTTATGTTTAAGCAGTTTCAAGAGATAGTGTGCCAAGTTTGCAGCTCACCACTGCCAAACAGAAAAAACTCCCTTCACTTCTTCCTCCCAACCACACTCTGCCCCTGCTCTTCTGGATTCAATTCTGGCATCTCAATACAGTAAGACAGGCTGATAAAATGGCAAAAAAGTTGGCCTGGGAGGGTAGAAAGAAAAAAAAAGGACATTTCTGGGTTCTGCAGATGCACACCATCCTGTGATCAGGTAAATCCCAGGAAAAAAAAAATGACAGGGAGCAGAGGAGGGAGAGAAGCTGGTGCAGATAGAGGGAAGACAATGTAGGGAAGAGCTTGGACTCGAAGAGCTTGGACTCTCTAGGCGCAGCAGGATGTTAGCTGGATTCAGCTACCATGTGAAGCTGCCTGGTGCCCAGAGCCAGGCTCTGGTACAGCAGCTACCCCTAGCAGCCACATCAGCTCCTCCACAGAAGCAGCATCGTGGGCACTGGGTGATGTTGGAAGGCCCAATAAAAAGTCTTTCAGCCCACAGGACAGCCCCACAGCTTTGTTTTGACATGCCAGCCCCAAGAATTTCCAGTAACCAAGCAGAAAATACATCCTATCATATGGGTATAAAACACAGTGAACAAGAATTAAGTTTACTCTTTCTTAGTGGTAGTTACAAAACCCATTTCAGATTATTTCATAATCTGGGAACAGTTATACCTTTTCCATCACCAGCTTTTATTTGCTATGCTAGAGCTTGTACCTCTATAACCATTGCAATAAGTGTGGGTATTTGTACTTTGGTAAATACAAATAATGTGTGGGATTTTTATTTTTTTTTTTTTTGCTGAAGAAAAACTGATCAAGTTTATCTCTAAGTGTTTTCCAAACCTGGTATTACTACCTGCAATTAGTTATTATACTATTATTGTAATTATTACTGCAATTATTATATTACATTATTGTTGAATAGTTAGCTATTTGACAAGCTCAATCTTTTAAAAAGTGAAAATAGAGAGTCCCTAAACCATATCCAAAACAGATACACTGTAACCCTGTCTGATGGGATGAAGGTATAGTTCCTATTCATGAGTTACCCACAGAATGTTTCTTAATTAATCATGATGTAACCTACTAAATATAACCTACTATAATAATAGTAGAATAACCTACTAAATGCTAATAAAACAGGCATGAAGCAAAAAAAAACAAAAAAAAAGGGTAGATTGACTGAAATGTGTTTGAAATAAAAAGAATTCACCTTTTACTCTTCAAGCAGGAATACAGTGCACCTAATCACCTGCACCAGTGACCATAGTCAGTCAGGGTGCCTTGCTGGCTGCTCCAAGCGCTCAGGGAATGATTGAACTCCTGCCTGAGCTCCAGCAGAGGCCCCTGTGCTCGCAGCTCTTGTGCAACACAGGGCACATGGTTCTAACACGCAGCAGGTTTTGCTTGACAGCCGCTGGCCTTGTCGTAAGCCAGTACTATCTCCCGGGGGCACGCTCTGCTGTCATTCTGCAGCTGCTGAACTGTCACTGAAGCAGCTCGCTCCTGCAAGCCAGATGTCTAGTAAAAACACTGCAACAGCCAAGAAACTCTCTCAGAATAAACAGGGAGAATGAGAACACAAGTAAAGTTCACAGTAGTGGTCATGAGACTAAACCTACCTTTTAGTTTTGGTAAGGATGGGTTGCTCCTGCTTTTGAATCTTTTTTGAATCTTCCCAGTCCCATGAATTAATGAATTAATATGCCTACCTATCATCTGAACCTCAGAGCACAACAAAATAACTTTTTTAAATGAGCTCAAGAGGCCTAGGAGTGAAGATGCAAACTGAGCTACACTCAGCCAACCCAAGTGCAAGCTGGGAACTCCCTGGATGCAAAACAAGGATGGGTCTCAAGAGCAGGTCACCCTGATATCCCCAAGACAAACCAGTCAAGAGATGATTGACGGCTGTGAATTTTCCATTAAGTCAGATGAATTCTTATGCTGTCATGTCTGTGCTTTGGTGGATCCTCAGCATGCATCTTTTGCCCTGTTTAACTTCTGCTGTGTGCCACACTAGTAAGAAAATCCCTCTTCCCTAGTTAGCACTGGTTTTGGCTTCCCAGAAGCAGTATTGCATCAACTGTGACTGAGCCAGTCAGTTGTTCCCAGGGGAGAAGATGGTAACATGTTCATATTCCTCCTCATCCTAACCATCAGCTCCAAGCAAGAGGAATCCTCATAATCAAGATGTCCACTTGCAAAGCTGAAGCTGTCTCTCTTTATGACATGAAATACAGCCCAACAAATACTTGCACTGAACATCATTCTGTCCAGACCAACCTGCAGAAATTTGAAAACAATAACACCTACATGACAAGAGGTAGATCAAGAGCATTTGGGAATCTGACCCAAAATCCCAGCCACTGGTTCACCTGGGCTTTGATATTGCTCAATAAACTACTGGGAAAATCCTCTGTCATACACAAGGCAACAAAACAGATCCACCAGGCTCGAGGTACCTATTTAGGAGGGAGCACCCACTACTGAGAAGAGACCAAAGAGGAAGAACAATGGTGCCTGTAAGAGATGTAAGTTGGTCAGCTGCACAGCCACAGCTGGAACTATTCTTTGAGATGTTCCTCAAATGAACATTTTAGTTTTACAAGGGAACACACAACACACAAAACTTGGTTCACTGCCTCAGAAGTACCAGTAGGACAAACACCCTGTTAGTGAGCTGTGCACAAACATACAGAAAGGAAGGGGATGCTTCATACTGACACTCAGCATCCCAGGAATCCTTCAGAAGGTTCAAGATTGTGAATGTGTATGCAGATAGTACATCCCAGAGAAAAACCGGTTTAAGTAACAGTCTTCTCCCTTGAGCACTTACCTACATGGACACTCAAGAGTAAAAGCTCTACCCACACAGTGCAAGTGATTGCTAAACTCCACCTCCAAAAGGTACCAGTGGTATTATCCTCTCCAGATTCCTCAGATGATGGAGAAGCTGGAGAAGCTGAAGAACCTGAAGAACAGGCTAGTTCCATATGCTTGAGGAGACAGCATTTCAGCTAAAAATCGACTGCATTAATCCCCTTAACCATGACCTAAGGGTTGCTTTGCTTCTCAAGCCACTTGCAAGAAGCACACTGGTACCAAGTGGGTTGGACCTGAAATTTGCTAAGCATACATGATGTGTATGGCATAACTCCTTAATGAGAAAGATCAAAAATTACTATCTAGATACTGCTTTAGTACTGTGAATGAATGTTACTTGTGATCCAACTTCTCAGTTAAATTTTTTTCAGAACAGGTTGTCAGTCAAGACAGCTCCTTGACTGTGACTGACAGTTTGGAAGTAGCTGCTGTTGGAGCTGGAATGTAATGCTAACATCCACATCATCAGACTCCCTATTAGTCTGTCTCAAGGAGCGAGAAAGCACAACAATTATTTACAAAGAGTGGGTAAAGAAAGCAGGTCTATCTCTACAGGTCTCACCAAAACATGCAAGTTCTGGTATGGAAAAGCTCCAGGGCTGCATTGTTTGCTCTTGGGCTGTATCATTGTGTTCCCATAAACGAATGAGAAGGCAAATAACCTAGGGATGAAGCCCTTCTTTTTTTTTTTTTTTTTTTTTCTTTTTTTTTTTTTTTTTTTTTTTTTTTTTAGTCACACTTCTTACTTTTTGCTGTTTGTCTCTGAGCCTAGCACCAGTAGCAGCAAAGCAGTATTCTGACAAAGCTCATCTGCCACTACTATGTTGGGAAGCTTCAGAATTAACACAAGTGCACAGCGTGACAGATGCTACCTCACCTGCAGATCTTATTTAGGACAGATCTCTAAAGTATTTATGTGACATGGTCAGGGGCCACTCTTCTTTTGCCTAAAGGGGATAATTTCTGAGAAGGTGCCAACTTCGGATCCTCTGCTAGAGAGCCAGCCACCTTCCCCAGGGAATAAATCGTGGAAATTGTGTTAATGGTCCTTTTGTACTTCAGGAGTGTCCCCAATGTGCAGCACTCATTCCATGGTGCACAGGCTTCTCTGAAGCAGTTTAAAACACAGTAACATGAGACTTGAGTGACCTTCACAACACAAGAGCTGTTGAAAGTTTATTGGAAGAATCAGTGTCATTAGAGGAAACGCTAAATACTAAATGGTGAAGACAATGCAGTGGTTCAGCTGCAGAATGAGGAAATCCTCATGCTCTACCTCCACACCAGCTACGAGTTTGGCAGGAACTAAGGATACATACTGGGCATAAACACATTATATCAGCATGTCCTGGGGTAGGAAAAAGCTTGAATACAAGTACTTGAATGTGAATATCTCCTGTGCAACATCCAGCTTATTACCTTACCAGGAAAACTATCTCTGCTGGATGTGCATGCACATGCTTTGCAGACAAGCTCTTCATAAACAGACTTCTACAGTTCTATGATAAACACCTATGAATAGTACTGTTACTACAAAGTGATTGTTAACACTGTTGTACTTATCAGTACCACTATGTTAGTGTCAGAAGTTTCAGACACAAACCCATAAACAAATCATCTGATGCAATAAAAAGGAAAATTTGCTTCTGTTTTTAAGTGATATTATTTAAACATATGATATTTAGAAAAACTCTTACTGAAATCATCTCTTTAGCTACCTACTGCAGAATTGTGTCTTTTATAGGAACTATGTTATTCTTTCAAAACATAGTATTTATGAAATACCAATTCTTTACACTAGAAAATATCTTTATATGGTTTTCCTCCTTTTTTTTCTGTTTATGGAACACATTTTGTACCATGAAAAATGGGACCAAAAAACGTAAGGAAGACTTAAATACTGAAAGTAATAAACAGGTGTCCTTGAGGGTTCTTACATTTCATCTGCAGATTACTTCCATGGCTTCAACAGCACTCTGGTTAGAAGAGAGATGGATGTGGGCAAGACTTGGGCTAAGAGTATGACTTGTATTTTTAGAAACCTGACCCAAATTTGTACACTATAGTCTTATAGTTAGCTACTACTGAGACAATCATTCTAGTGATACTAACCCACCCACCCACTCACAGTTTAGTTTACTGGACATTAGCTGGCCAAAAGATACAAGGGGAAAAGGAAGTCTTCAGTTTTTCAAAAGTATGAAATCACAGACAGTATGCACACACACAAACAGACCAGGAATTAGACAGACATCCTAAGTGAAAACAACAAAAGAATTGATTCAATTAGAACAACAGAATTCCTCTAGAACACACCACAAAAATTATTTTCCCATGAATATCAACAAAATATCGTACAACAAATGTTGCCACCATCACTGAAATGTAAGTCCTCTACATGTTATAAGGTTTGGGAGGTACACTGTGGTTTTCAAATATCAAGTAATAGAACATGGGCAATGTTATTTCACCCTACCTGTTGCCATTTGCCCTTAATTGCTGGATCTCTGATTGACTGGCAATGTCTCTGGATTTGCTGGATGACACCCTGGTAATATACCATAGAAGAGTCATAATTCCCAAGGAGTGCATATTCTCTTCCTTTTTTGGCATTATCACAAATCTCTGCTAAATTCATCTTCACTCAGAAATCTAAAAGAGAACATAATTACCAGAAAAATAATTTTACGTGCTGTAGAATAATTCAGACAGTGATGCTTTAGTTTTGTTATTTCTCTCATAGCTGAATTGTGTCTTTCCAACACTGTTCCCATCTAGTCCTGCACTTCTACAACCATTTATGTCTGGAGTATCTCTTTACTAGCCTAAGGTTTCGGATCATGAATTGTAGCTCTTTTATAGGGATAAAAACCACAACTTCTTTGCTGCCTTTGGCCCCAATCCTGATAAATTAATGCAAGAAAATTAAATGCCCTGCCCACACTGAACCTAAGAAACTAAACTTCAATTTGTAGATCACCACAATGTATTAGCAGCCATCAGCCATGAATCACAAATCACACGAGGCATTAAATTGCTTTTTATACAGTTGTATTACATACATACCTAAATGTGCCAACCAGCATCAGGGATGTCTGCACTTCACACTTTCAAGAGCCCTCATCCTAATGAGATTATGATATGGTTGAATGACTGCTCTACTATAGACAAAGCTGAGAGCCTCATTCTGTTTAAATATTCTTCCAAAGTACTCCAACATCCACATGCTGACTTGAATTTTTTCATTAAATTTAACATGTCACTTTGGGATTTATGGCAGAGTTAGCAATCCAAATTTAACATTCCTTAGAACAGTGATTCCCAAAGTACAACCTTCCCCTAGTCCTCAAATTGCAGCATGACTTTAAGGCCAACCCATAGCCCAGCTTTTCCCAGTAACCATTCAGGAAAGCAATAACCCAGACACTCAGAATTAAGCTGTGTTGTACCCCTAGGTTTGTATTTAGGGTTCAAGATTGAAGCAGTGCCTGCCCTTTTAGCTGAATCTCATGTGACCCAAAGTTTAGGTCCTAAGAAATGAGCATCAGTTCCTTTCCCTTGTACTCTGACTCAGTGTGTGTGAGGTCCCTGACATTCACCCAGATATAAACCTTTGGAAATGAAAAATAAAAAATTGCAATTCATAGCTATGCAATGCAGAGTTGCATTGAGCAAGAGGGAGGAGATCAGCTCTGGAGGGTGATCCACTAGCTGCACAAAAGGTTTGGCAAGACCAAGGAGGTGAAGAAGAAACCAGGAAGGAGGGATACAAACACAGTTCAGGCTACCCAGCTGAAAACAGCCTGTGCTGCAGGAGTGCACACAGAAGGAACAGAAGGTAATAGCAGACAGAAGCCAGAACAGGGAGAAGCAACCTTTTACATCCTACTGGGTTATAAAGATGTTAGTAGGTTTTATAAACAGACAAGGCAAGAGCAGGATGGCATTAAGGAAGATGTGCCTTATGCCTCTGTATTTCTTCGTGCTTAGCAAAATTCAAACCCCTGACAATTTAAACAGACATCCACATGACATTCACTCTGCCATGAGCAAACACACACTGCACCTCCCAAAGGTGCCACACTGATGGTCCTAACTGCTGCCTACAGCTGCACATCAGGTCTGCTCCACCACCTCATTGCTCCTGCTCCCTGCAACAAAGCCATGGAAACCTGTCACCCTCACTTAAACCCACAGGTCACACAGCTCACAAGTGGCTGATGACTTTGATAGCAAGAACATGCTGCCACTCCACAGCTGACATTCCACCAAGCACAGCAGGACACACTGGGGCTTTACTTGTCCTCATGCTGAGCTGCACATTTCAGCTTGCACAGCATTCCTGCTGGCTGTTGTAAACAGCTGGGCAGGAGAAAATCTAAGGTGGAAAGGGTGATGACCTTATTTTTTTTTTCCTGACATAGGCAGGATACATCATTACTGACAGCTAGATTGGTGGCAACTAAGACCATTTAATATTTAAATACAGAAGATCATAACTTAATAGGTAGAAAATGTGATGTCACTCACATTGCACTGGAAATAGACAAAATGGTAGGAACTGAAGATAGGTTATAACCCATTCAGATATCATGAATCAACTTATAAATGAACAGAACACCATCTGGGGCAGAATCCATTGACCTGTCTTCAAACATATCCAAGTTAGGATCCACTTCATAACCAGCCTGTCACCGTTAAAAAAATATTCCTTAAATCTCTGGAGGTTTTTCCCATACGTAGTGAAAGAGAGCTAGTAAACAAAGCATTTTTAAGGAACTGCTGAATTCAATTCCTAGAAATCCATTAAACAGAACACACACTTGCTTTACAACCTCTCATGCCTACTTATTACAACTAGCTCCCACCCTCTGGGGATATTTAACTCTCTTTTGGCTTAAGAGGACTGATACTCACATCAAACTCCCCTTAATTCCAGAAGAGTCCCCTGCTCACCAGAGGAGACCACCTCCTCATCTCTGTCTATGGTGGAAGCTGGGTCAATCCACAGGCAGGAGACAAGGCATAGGAGCCACACAAACATGTGCCCACTTCAGGACAGTGATTAGACAAGGAAGATGAGAAGCAGGACGCAGAAAAATTTACATGGTTGTAAAATTGCAGGAGCAAACCAAACAAGACTCTCCCATTTCCTCCAGCTACCAAGAGTCTGGGGGCTTCTAAGCCTCATGCTGTTGGTGCCAAAGCTTAACCATGAGCTTGATGCTTGGTGTGTCACACTGGAGACCTTTTAAAACATTGACAGGCATTGAAACTTGGAGCATGGAGAGAGGCTGGTGGATATACACCTATGTACCATGGAGCGGTCAATACCTCCAGAGCTAAGCTGACAAAAGCCCCTGGATCTTTCTTGTGGATTCAGGCACTTCAGTTTTTACTTATCACCTATCCTAGACACCAAAGTAAGTCATATAGCTTGAAAAGGTGAATATGATGCCACCCATTTACCTGAGCCATATTTGAAACAGCAGCTGTAGACCTCAGTCCTAAACCAGTGCTTTCCTGGAATCCCAGGCAGCTCTCTGAGACTCTACTGCTATTTAAAACTAATACTAAAAATGGTTTAAATCAATTTCAAGCCTCCCATGCACACCAGTGAAGGTAATATTACTTCAGAATAACCAAAGCAAATCAAAACAAATAAGTCCGAAATCAAGGAAAAATATTTTTAGGAAGGAATTATTTCCTGTGTTGTTTTCTGGACATCCCATTCTTCAATGTCAGGGATGGGGAGGGAGGGAGAACCAGAACTAGGCGAGGATGTTTTCGTGTTACATACACACTTTTTATTATCTGTTCTACATTCATTGTATTATGGAGTTCATACAACATCAGAGATGCCCAAGGAACCAGAAAGACATAAATCAAAATTAGAGCATTTTGTTGTTTGTTATCTGGAGCTTTGTTTAGATATTTAATTTTCCTACCATACCACAGCCATATTTTTTAAGTAAATACACAGCCAGGGACAACTGCTGTCAAGTACATTTAGAACAACTTACACACTACTTGTGACACCAGCTTTTCATTCTATCATTGTGTGGTTCTCTCCTGCACTAGACCGTAACAGCTCCACTGCACGTCAAGATATCCTTGGAGATTCCTTAGTTCACGGATCATTGACAAGAAGAGACATTACAGACATTCATGTCTGCATAGCTGCCACACATGGGGTCTTAAACCCACTTGTTAAAAACCCTGCAGCAGCCAGGCTAAAAGGTCACAAGGGATATTAATCTCTATTCTTTGGAGCATAAGCTGAGCTGATCTGGGGTCAGAAAAGAATTTTTCTCCCAGAACTAAAGCAATGCACAATTGATCAAGATCGAAAAGACAGTCTCTGCTTTAATGTTAAAGTGTTATATACACAAAACATTTCCATGGGCAGATGCAGTGACTGTGTGAACAACAGGCATAGGGGGACAGCTTGCTTAGCACACTATTTCAAACTTGTGTGCAACACCAAACCATCTCTCAGCGTTATCTCACCACAGTGGTACCAGAGGCAGCAAACGCCCTCCCCATAGGGGGGCTCTGCAGCAGGGCTTTTCCTCTTGCTTGATCCTGAACATTCGCTCTGCAAGCGCCAAAATGGAAGGCATCTGCTTTCTTCACATGCCTCTTTTATGCAGGTGTTTTGATACAACCAGTGACACCACTGCATCCCATTTTCTCCACAAACCCTTGACTCTTGCACAGGATATAGGACTCTCATTAAACGAGCTGTTTGATACTTTTGCATTATCCTCATTGTTTTAATAGTCACATCAAGCCTTATTTAATACCTACTAATCAGACACTTCTCTAAATCAGCTGCCAATTCCTCACTGAGAGGGCTATACCATACCTGGATTTTTCTGGACATGTGTCTTTCTCTGACCAACATTTTACCCAGCCAAAACAAAAACATTCCACAGCTCCCTGAGAGTGCTGGACATATGCTCTCACGTCATGGCAGCCCTGCAGTACTGCTGACTGGACAGCTGAACATCTGGAAATGCCTGGACATATGCTGATGAAGATTGGCTACTAATCCTGTTTCTCATTTTCTGTAAATCAGCCGTGCATGACGTCGGGCATCCCAAAATGCAATGTAAGAGTTACAACTAATGTCACAAGACAGAGAGTCACACTGTTAGGCACCATCTTCTGAATACAGTGCTTATGACTGAGGTATGACTGTTCATATTCCATTTCTACAAGGCAGAGCCAGGATGCCTCTTTGCCACTGCACAACCCCAGAACAGGTCAATTGCCACACAGAGCAAAGCAAGGAAGAGAATTCCAGTGTTAAGATGTTTTGATTTTTCAATTTATACACTTTTCATGTGCAATCATTTCCATTATCAGAATCTAAGTCATAAACTGAAGTTGTTTTTTCCTCAAATTCCTCTTACTTCTTGGAAGCTTTTCAATACAGTTAATTGAAACCTGCCCTTCTTAGGTTAAGGCCATATTGGTTCTGTAAGCCAGCTTTGACCTGTTTCAAAAAGCTTTCTCTCCCTCAATTGTCTTCACTTAAAATAGCACAATGATCCGATTTTCAGTCTTCTCTTCAAACTTACAAGTTGTTAAAGTAGACACATATAACAATATGACAAATCTTTATTTGAGAAAGCATAAACAGCAACACTAACTGGAACACCATCAGAGAAACAAAAAAAAATGTTTTTCCCTGCATGACATGTGACTCCTACTAGAAGCCTACAGAATTCTATTTCTGACAGAAATACGGACTATACTTTTTTATGTGCTTTATACATTTTATTTGATTTTTAAGAATAAGATATTAAAAATGCAATGATTGAAAGAAATTAAGTAAGTCTTTCCTGCTCTGTTACAAAGATTCTCTTTTTTGTTTTGGTGTTGGGTGCAGAACAACTGATCTTCATTTCCAATAATAACTGTGCCTGTTCAGAAGTAATTGCTGATGCTGCAGACACTACGTTTGCATGACAAAAACAACATTTTAACTGATCACTGTCAGATAAAATACAAACAAACAAAAGGCTTGCCAAGTTCCATAGCTAAACTCATCTCTCTCTGTTAACATGGCTTTGTTTGAACACGCAGCTGTGGTCCCACGGACTGGTGTGAAAACTAACGATCATGACCTCACAGAACCACAACTCCTGTTAAAAACATATCTATAACTAAGGACATGGCTCAGTTTGAGTAGATTTGAATTTAAACTACACGTAAATTAATCAAGAATGAGAAATGTGCTACGCCAGTGCTGTTTTTTTCTTTTGCTATGTGCATTAGCAGTGACAAGGCTGGCTACAAAGGCAGCAGCAGTGTTGAGGTTGCAGCAGGTTATGTCATTTTTTCAAAGCAGTACAGACACCAGATAAAACATACACACACATATCATGGTCCAGGAAACCCAGCACCAAGGGATCTTTTAATTCAGTCAACTGATTTCTTCCAACTGTTTTTTGGCCTCTTTGCACTGAAACTCTATTTTGCAATAGCAGACATGGAGTTAACGGGGAAATGTGTGTGGAAGTGGGAAGGAAAAGAAGCATGCATGCAGGCCTCAAACAATTTTTGTGTGCATTCTTAACTTGAAACAGAGAGTTACTTTGAGTGCAAGTGAAAAAAAAAGCTTCAAATGAAGTAAAGACATTCACCACAAGTTAAAAGTAAACACATAAGAAAACACTAAATATGTGGTCAGTGTTTTAAAGATTAATTTAGAGATTTAAATTAGAGATTTCATTAGTTTGGTGAACCAAACAGAAAGCATCCTGGAGAATGAAATAGCCATTTGCAGAGCCTTTGAAGTACAGTTTTCTGAAGAAGTAGAAAGGAGAATCAGAGACGGCTGTGCTATTCCTAAACCTGAGTGTGAACCGTACCCTTCTCCGAGCACCTCACACACCAGTTTCAGACACATCCACATGGTCACATCGCCATTATTTGAGGTAATGAGGGGTTCATTAGCAAGGCTGGGTAACGAAAAGAGCTAAAACAAATGCCGTTGTGGGGAACTCTGGGGAATGTAACTCCATATGCACACGGGTCAGGCACTGATAGGCTTGCCAGCTTCTCTTCCATCTTAGCCCTGCTGGACCCAGGCTGGCTCCACATGTTTCTTTCCTCTCCAGCACAGCCTCCAGGGCTTCTGGCATCAGTATCAAATCAAACCCAGGCCCAAGTTCAGGTGGAACCAGCCCTAAAGTGGATCAGTCAACCCCTCCTCTGACAGGATGCAGGGCCCAGATACCTGAAGGATTTTGCAGGGCCTGTCTGGAGCTCAACTAAGTGGAACCCGGGCCAAGTCAATAATCCTTCTGGTCCTTTGTGGAGCCACTTGCTTCTCTGCTTATCATGTGTGTAAGCACTTCTGGTAGAGCAAACATGCACCAAAGACTCCCAAGATGGGTCTGTGCAGAGCCAGCTCGGGTTCAGAGAGTTTCTTAGGTTGGGCTCTTTGCCAAGAAAGGCAGTGAAACTGCGCCTGCACCTGGCTCTGGACACAGCAGCCCCATGTCCCCCCTATGCTGCAGCCCATGAGCCCTGCCAGACCACAGCCAGCTCCACAGAGACTCGGTGCTGCTGCTGCTCCATTCCCAGCTCAGCCAATCTGCATCCCAAATGAGCTTTCCATGAATAACTGCAGGTTTAATACACTCATACAGGTGTTTATAACCCTGCCTCATAAGGTCAGAATTTTGGGCTGAGTACTTTTCCACCTTTTGAACCCCACTCCGAATTTCAAAGAATTGGCTCTTTAGGACTAAGGATTTGTATTACTTAAATAGAATAGCATATATTTATTTAAATATACATTTATATGCATATCACTGTTAGTGCTACAGACATCAAGGCTTCAGATTTCTCAGCTCATCCCCAGAAGAATCAGCTTTGTTTTAAAAATTAATTACACAGAAAATCAGATAAAGGCCTATCATTGTTTTCTTGTATTCCATTTATTTCTCTGTCTTTTGATTGGGATTAAGTCAGAGCAGGATCTATTTCTCTCCATTACCTGCTCAAAAGCAGGTAATGGAGAGAAATGGAAGTAAAATCTCCAAGAGCCAAGCACCCTGAAAGCACTCTGCAGCTGCAGTGTTCACTTCTGCAGTGTGGCAAGTACCAGGAGCTGAAGCCTGTCTAGGATATAGCTGACATAGGGGTGGGGAGAAAAGAAGAAAAAAGAAACTTCTCAACAATATGCAATTGCAATGAAGCATTCATTGGAATGAAACTCATCTCTGTGAAATGTGAAACTGAAGTAGGAATAGACATTCAATATTCACATACAAGAGAGTACTAATGCAGATACAGATTTTCAGGAAGAAAAAATGACACCCCCTTATATGCCAATCATAAACATATGTATTTTAAGTATGATGTGTAGAGAAACTGTAATTTTATTCCCCCTCATGGCTGTTAGAGAATACAAAATAAAGAATAACACTAGAACTGTCAGGAGAGGAAATGGAGAGAGAAAAGCGGCAAATGCCAATACTGACATCATAACAGAAATTTTAGGGGAAAGAATAGAAATGTAACAGAATAATTTTTAAAAAGTAACACTGTGTCCAGACTACCCAGCGCAACAAGCTCAACAGAGTCTAAGCGTGGTAGATGTGAAACTGGAAACCATAAACGCAAACTGGTTGGGGAAACTTTCCAGGACTCCCTCTGACCATTGACTCCTCCGTATCCATTCCCAGTCTCCGGTCTGCTCTGCCTTCTGCACAGCTCTCTCCGGCCATCTGCTCCACCGCTCCTCCTCCAGCACATCTCTCCCATCCATCCACCTATGTTCCCATGTGCCCCTTTCCTTGTATTCTTTCTCTCCCCCACTGCCATCCAGACGCCCCCCAACCCATCCTCCCTTCACCGCAGGCACCCCCCCGTGTTTCTGTCGCACCCACGCCCCATTCACTGCCCTGCCCCGCGCCTCCCCTCTGCAGCTGCACCGCCCCTGCGCCCACCCCCCCCCTCCCCCCAGCCGGCCCTGCCGCACCGCCCCTCCCTCCAGCCCCTCCCGCCCCGCCAGCGGCACAGGGGCTTCCCTCCCTCCCTCCCTCCCTGTTCCGGAGGGAAGAGCCGCCTCGGTGCCCTCGGTCAGAGGGAGCCTCCCGTCCCCACAGGGGTCCCCTCCGCAGCACCTATTTCCCCCCACCCCACCTCCGCCGAGAGCGCTGGGGGCTGTAGTTCCTTCCCGCCGCCTCTCCCGGCAGCCCTCAGCGCCGGCGGGGGGGGCCCGGACTACACTTCCCGGCACGCTCCGCGGGCGATGGGGGGCGCCCCCGCCCTCCTCCAGCCTCTACCGCTGGTTTCCCCCCCCATCCCCGCCGCCTCTCTCAGCGTGGCGGTGTCCGAGCCGCCGCCCGCCGCGGGCGGCAGCGCCGTGAGGGGCTGCCCCGTTCCAGGGCCCTGCCGTTACCTGGGATAGCCGGGGGTGCGTGTCCGCGGGCGGGAGCGGCGCGGGGAGGGGGCGCAGCGCTGCGGCTCTGTCAGACCGGGGCCGGGGGGGGAGAGGCGCGGGGGGGCGGGCGGGGAAGGGGGTGCGCGCGCGCGGCGACGGGCGGTTGCCATGGCGGCGGCGGCGGGCCCGGGGAGGGGACGGCACCGCCGCTCCGGCCTCCGGAGCGCCTCCGCCTTGTCCTGGCGGCGGGGGAAAGGGATTTTCCTAAAGGAAAACCCCGCGGCACCGCCGGCGATGGCTGCGGGCGCTGCCGAGCAGCCCGCGTTTAGCAGCCCTCGGCAGGGCTCGGCGCTGAGCATCCCAGGCGGCGGCGGGCGGAGAGCGTCCCGCTCGCTGCGGGAGCCGGAGCGGCGCGGGGCCCGGCCGGGGAGGAGGGAGGGAGTGCCGGAGCCGAGCGCCCGGGCTGGCTGCTGGGCGTGCTGTGCTCTGCACCGTGCTGCGCCAGGGATCGGGTCGGGGAGGCTGAAAACACAGAGTCACAGGATGCGTCAGGCTGGAAGAGACCACAGGGGGTCATCTGGACCAAACTCCCTGCTCAAGCAGGGCCATCCCAGAGCACATGGCACAGGATTGTGTCCAGACCCTTCCTGGATAGCTCCAGTGAGGGAGGCTCCACAGCCTCTCTGGCCAATCTGTTCCATTGCACGGTCATTGCACAGTAAAGAGGTCCTTCCTCATGCTCAGCTGGAACTTCCTGTGCATCAGTTTCTGCCCTTGCGTCGTGTCCTTGTAGCTGGAACCATCGAGAAGAGCTCTGAATACACATCAGAGCTCATTCACACTCTGAATGCGAACCTCATGTGCCTCCACCTCGTCTGTGGGAGTGTCTAGGAAATGCAGAGCATATGTTTGTCCTGCGTGGGCATGCAGAAGGGCACTGGACCATCTTTGCTATAGCAGTTTAATACACTTTTGTAGTACCATAAAGGAACACATTTAGGGATTTGTCCTGTTCCTGGACCAAAGTGGGATTTGGCAGTCAGAGGCAGCCTCACAGGCTGGCACCACCCAGTTTGTGTCGTCTCCTGAGGGTGAATGTTGCCTAGCGTTTCTGAAGCATGCAGCTCACAGTTAATACAAGCAGCCTGGTGTCCTGCAGGGGAGCCATGCAGTTATAAACCTTTCTAAGGATGTAATTTCACAGTTAATGCAAGACAGCCTGTGTCTGTATTGCCACCAAAAGGGGCAGTCCTGCATTCCTCTCTGATCATGGCTATGCCTTCCTGTTTGTTATTTACACCGCAGTAACACTGATGATGCCATCTGGCAAGGCAAGCCTGGGATCTGATCTGGTGGAGAGCCAGTTTTGCGCCTCCAAAAAAATTAACTGAGTTCAGCTGGACAAAGTTCCCGAATTAGCTGAATCTGTTGTGCTGCTGCAGGCATAAGGAAGGCAGAGGAGATGTGGAGGCAGGAGCAGCCCATTGAAATCCTGGCGGATCTGAGCTGTGTTTCTGTGTGCAGCTGCACCACTGCAGTGAGCCCTTACTGCTGAAACTGCCTTGTGACAGCTCTGAGAGTGTCCCAGTGCTGATGATCTTGTGATCACACCTGACAGTAGTAGATGATTTCTCTGGAAAATTTCTGTTGTAGTTACTTTAAGGCAGCAGCATGAGGTTGTATTTCTCAATAAGGTTCTTAGAAATGCTAACTGACAGAAGTGAAAGAGCAGGGATTGAAACTAAAAGCTCAGTATGCCTCTTAAACAATACAGCATGCATGAATGTGTTACTCATATATCTACAGATCTTGCTTCCCTCAAAATCATGTGGAGATTCTTATGTCTTTGTGAGAATTTTGGAACCGGGGCCAAAATCGTGATGAATTCATAACAGCTGCAACTCTGGCTTCCCCTTTTCCAGACTTCTTCGAACTTGCCTGTCCATGACATCAATTCCTGCTGGTTTTTCACATATGCAAAAGCATAGATGCTGTGCAGACGTTAAAGAGAGTTCAGCGTTTCTAGGGGAGAGCAGCCTCGTCCCAGCACTTCCATAATATCCCTTCCCATGAGACTATGCACCTCTCACCACATTAGGCAACACAATAAGTACTTTGTCAGAGAATTGTATCCCCCAGCTAGGAAACTGTGACCCAAAGAAGGTTGGTTATTTGGGTGTAATCTCTCTTTGTCTGGTTGGGATTTTTCCCCCTCCCTTTTTCTAGTAATAATTGAGTCGAGAGGGGCTGCTTCCTAGTGGCAGAGGGTCCCCATGCTACAGCTGACCTTCCTTTTGAAAAGCTGTTGTTCAGCACCAGAACAACACCTATGTCAACCTATTTTGACCACTTTGAGGGAAAGTTTGGTAAGCATGGGTCTCCACAGTTTGCCAAGATATGCTGTGACTGTGTCAGCAGGAGGAACTGTGTCTTCAGGTTCCTGGCCACGCACACTAGGCGTATAGGGTAATTCATGTTGGAGGGGACCTCAGAAGGCCATCTAGTCCAGCCAGACAATCAAAAGTTCATAAACCTGTTAGTAAGCCATAAGAATGATAACTGTAAGTGTGAAATTTGTTAAGTCTTTCCTATTGCTGGGTCGAATTTGAGCAAATCTGTCTGGACTGCTGCAAAAAATACTGCTTCCCTGACCTCCTTACTGAAGGTTTCTGCCTCTACAGCAGTCCCTGGGTTGGAAAACACTAATGTTTCTAAGCCCTTTTAATGCAAAATATGATGTTAAGGTCATCCTATGAGCATTTTAGGCTAATTTGCTGGATGTTGTGTTGGAGCAGCTGGGACTAGTGCACGTGTCTCATTCCACCGACTCTGCTGTGAGGCAGTAATTTCAAGCAAAGAGGAGGTAGGAAATCGTTGGGAGGGGAGGTGACACCTTAAGCCACTGAAGCTTATTCTACTCTGAGCATATTCTCATGGCTTACAACTTCTTTATTTTTTGATAAAGGCTATAAACCTAGCAGTTCTGGATAAGACATGATGTTGGTGGGTGTCAGCGAGTGTGGTTAGGCAGGATCCAGCTGTGTTGGTGGAGGAGAGCATTACTCACAGCCAGACCCCAGAGACTTATCATGGCCCTTTCCAGCAATCTGCAAATCTGCCAGCAGAGCTGATTGTGTGCCCGCTCACTCTGATTTATTCTAGTCAGTTCAATCAGAAGCTGATATAAATTAATGTAACTCTTTTGCCATGAACATTAGATTTGGTTCAGAAGTGTCTCTTCAGCTAGAGTAATTGCAGACACTGTCAGAGGAGTTTAAAGCTGTGCACTCTTAGGGTCTCTGACAGATTAAAAAAACTGGTTTCTCAATTGATTTGGTTATCATTACATAAATTCCACTGACTAGAGGGCTGGCACAGGCTTTTAGCACGAAGTAGCAGAGAGCTTCATTTGTAACCTCCTCCCACCCACAAAGTTCTGCAAGGAGAAGGTTGAAATCATGTGAAAAGTCAATGAATTATGAACTGCTCTCTGCTTCTGTCTTCCCTTCCCCTTGCAATTAGATTTAACTAGGCTGCAGGAATTATTGTGCCTTCATAATAAGCTTTAATGCTCAGATGCAAACATAATTCTTTACCAAAGGTCTTATAGGCTGTATGGAGAAATGCTGTAATAATGAAAAGGGAAAAACAATAGGAAAGCAGTAGGGAGAAGAAGGTGCATGTTACATATTCATGGACATTAACCTTCCAAGGGAAGTTAGGCACAAGTCAGTAAAGGCATCAGTAGACTATTAATTTTCATACACATATAGTAATTGTTCTTCTGCATAGATATTTCTATAGAATGATATTTACCAGTATGACACATCCACCAATTTTTCTACTAGGAAAGAACCTCAGAGTCTGAACCCTGAGGAAGATTTAGTCAACATCTATCCCAGAAGGCACATCTCGAAGTGCTGTGAATTGTTAATAGAGAACAGTGTAAGGTAAAGCAGTCAATTTTCAAATGGGATTTCAATTAAGCCAGAAGGTGCTTGTGGAATTGACAGGGATGTTTTTATTTTGTTTTATTTATTTATTTTTATTGGTCTTGTAGACTTTTGTCTCTGAGTAAAGACTTTGGGGATACAATTCAACCAAGGTGAATTGTGCCCTGAATGTGCTTAATTTTTTTCCAGTGCTTATAGCAGACTCACCTGCTCAACATAAATACAAGTGTTTGCACTGTAGTTGTCTAAAGGTAGGTGACAAGAGTTCCACACAATGTGTTGCATTTTTAGAGCCCTAGAGAGGGAAAGCTGTCATGGCAGTTTTGAGTAGGTTGATTAAAATGATGAAGAACAGGCCAGTGTCACTTTAATGGAAAATACGCTAATGGAAAGCACAGGTGGAAGAGAAGACAGATCTTTGAGATGAGTTGAAACAAGCCCACAGTACACTGGGAAAAAAAAACTACCTTTGGGTTCTGCTTTGAGTCTGTGGATGGAAATTAGAAAAATAAACACGAGCTAGGATATTGCATTTCTTTTATGTATACTTTTATGTATACTTAACATGCAGTAGCATTTTGCGTATGTTGGAGTATTACTTTTTGGAGAAGGAATAAGGAAGGTGCTTACAGCAGTCAAAACAAAGAGAGAGGAAACTTGGACAGAAACCTCAGAGAAAATAGAGTCATGCCCAAGGAGCTGGATGTCAGCCACTGTTAAGTGAAAATCTGGACCAGGAAAGAAAGTTTATTCACGCCATCTCGACTTTGTGGCAGACCACTAGACAGTATCAAGTGGCAAAGTTCCCCTTATTTGTCTGCTGAGGTTGACAGCTGAGAGAAAAATCTCTCGTGATATGCTTTTGTTTGGTGGTACAACTCCTTCATGGTAAATCTGTTTTTTAAAGATGTGACATTCTGGAGTTGCACTGTCTGTGCCATTGCAGTAAGTTTGGGCCTCACTGCTCAGTTTCTACCACATTTGCAGAAGGATGGAGCTCTTACTGAGTTCCTTTGAGTTTTGTAGTAAGTAGCACAGTAGAAAAGATACACTCAGCTGGTGCTTCTGCTGAGCACAATGCAGGCAGAACTCAGCTGTTCTAGATTTCATGTGGCAGCAAGCTGCCCAGTGTGCCCATGTAAAATAACTGGCAGCTCCCCATTTAATGATACTTGCAGCACATGCTTCTGTGCACAAGTTGTGTATGATCCATTGGCAAGTTTCTTGAAGGGATGAGGGCTAAGTGGAAATGGATACAACACCATAGGATAGTAGGCTTTGATAGTTTGAACCAGTTACCTCAGCCTGAGTAACTCAGGCACGGCCATTTTAAGTCATGCTGGTATATATTATTCTCATTCTCCTGTAGATGTTTTTCTGACTTAGTGGTGGTTTCAAGTCAGGGAGCTGTTGGGCAGCTTTTTGCACATGCTGTGAAGATGCCCAAACCACTAGAATAAACAAAGCACAGTCTAATACATATTAATGGCTTGCCCAGCATGTTTGATTTCTTAGGCATGTTAGTTGCAGCTCCGCAGTGTGAGACACTAGAAAATGAATTGGTTTCAACAATCCACTCCTGTAAACATATTCATCCGGGAGAGAAGATAGCTACATTAAAAGAGCATTCCTTCCACAACTGTCTCAAATAGTCCTTTGAATGGTGCTGCGATCAATGGCAATGAGGGTGTTTACACTGGAGAAAGAGATGCTGAAAATTGGTGTTCTGGTGCATGCCTTAGTATCAAGATTTTGCAGGGCAGGAAGTAAGCCATGCATCTGCATTGAAAGAACAACTTCACAGCTTCTGTCGTTTGTTGATAACTTCTGAAACCTCCATGACTAAATATGTAAAAAGTTCTGAGTAGATAAGAGAAATGTGAAAAATATGTAATTACAGATCAAAGTTCCTAATTGAAAAATTAAAAAAAAAAATGTTTGAGGAGAGCATTAAAGTTAAATATACACTGGTGGTAATTGTGAAGAATCTATTTTCCCTTTCTGGTCCCCTGAAATGATTACTACTGGGAATTTGCAGTGGTTTCCATGTGAACAACTTAATCTGGCTTGTATTTTGAGAGTAAAATTGGGAATCTTTTTTTAACTTCAGAATTTGGACCATCACTGAACAATGTGCATTCTGTTAATGTTGTTCATTTATCTAATAAATGAGAAACACGGTTGTGTCAGTAGAGGGATCGGTGGCACAAAGAACAGTATCTCATAAAAGTACAGACATTGGCATCACAGCTTTGGTGAAATATGTTTTAAACTATTATAACATCCCATTCACATTCTCGGGGGAAATATTCACTGCCTAGTTTAAACATCTAACTTAGATGCCTAAATTAGGAGCCTTGTCTCCCTAGATGCCTTACATAGTTGAAGGAGTGAGAGAGGCTCCTCCAGAGAGCAGTTCAGATTGTTAGTTAGGCTTCTGCTCTGAATTATCATCTAGAGGAGCCTCTTCAACTTTGTATGCCTTTCTGTGCTATTCTTTGCATATTTTCCGTGGCAACTAAACTGACTTACCTGGTCTCCACCTCTTGTTCTTTCCTTGTACTTCACATACCACTCTGTTTCTTGGGCTAGTACAGGAGTTGATGTGGTGGTACTGCCAGCTAGGTTGGTGAAATCATCTGAACTGAAAGGAACCCTGCAAAAGAAGGTGTAACTTTTGACCTATGTCATGTCTCTGGTTTTCTTAATTGCATGACGTAAACAGGTCTGAGGAAGGGATGACCTTTAGCAAGGGACAGACAGAAATGCACTGCTGACCTCTTTGCCAAGTGTGCCACCAAGAAAAAGATATGTTTAAGATGTAAGTTAAGGAGACTGAGTCTTGTATCTAAGCATCATTCTGTTCAAGCACATCATTTTTATACCATTACAGTTTCAAAAATGTCATGGAAGTTTATTATGGTTTGCATCATTAAGAAAGATATAATCTAGCCATGTATCTCTGTTATCCATGTAAAAAGTGGCCATAATTTGAACAGAATTATTTATAGTATTTACAAATGTACCGTGAAAAGGTGTGCCAAACTTTATAAATAAGCTTAGAAGTGTGGTGTTGCTACTAGCATAGAGCAGCTTGCAATCAAGTTGGAGTATCTTAAGAAATTCCCTCCACATCAGCCGAGGGCTGATAATGTTTCATCAGACATGCTGGATGCAATGTACCTACCTTTAATGGTTTACAGTGGAGGCATCTGCTTGTAAACTAGTTATCTTAAATTCTTTTCAAAATCAATGGAAAATCTGGCCTTTTAGATGATGCTTTATATGACCCATAAGAGATGCTCAGATATGACATACTTACATTTGGGCTGCTGAATCCCACCTCCTTGTACATGGAGCACTGCTGACTACAACCAGCGAGGTTCAACTGCCTCTTGTGCTGACCTCTGAAACCACCCAGGCTCAGCTGCTAGTATGTCACTAAAGCTTCATTTTCTGATTATTAAAACTCATTCTGGTTCAGACAGACTCAATGCTACTGGTGTCCATCACCAGGACACTTTTGCAGTCACTGGCAGTTAAGATTATTTCATGTTGTTACAGAATTAACCATCCTGTTATAAAACAGTATTCTTTTAAAACAAGCATGTATTAGGAATGAGAGCCACAAACCCAATGAGGTGAGAGAATTACTAGTAGTTTTTAATAGTTTTGCATGCCATCTTTTGCTGCTCTTTAAAGTTCAGTAGCTATCAGGTAGGCATCTTAATAACCTGTGGAGAGATTGTTTAATTATATTTATCTGTGACCTTCTATAGCTTGACCTACCTAATTGCTTCTTTTAGCCAAAGTACTCACCTCTTTCTGGTCCTTCTCCATGCAAGTAAGAATAAAAACATTCCTAATGATTTAAATAAGGAAGAAGCTAAAATCCACAAGGAAGCACAGCTGAAGCTAAACTTCTACATGCTAAGCTGGAATCAAACCTATATATTCTGTTGTCTTCCTGTGTGCGTTTCCTCATTCAAATAATTTTTCGTGTCACCTTAAAAGAAAAAAAAAAAAAAGGAGGAGAAATGCTTCATTTAATTTTCATATTTGATGCATTTTTAAATGTAATGAAGTTATGAAATGAGCCTGTTGTGGCTTAACCCCAGTAGGCAGCTCAGCCCCACACAGCTCCTCATTCACTCCCCGGCCAGTGAGATGGGAGAATCAGAAGGGTAAAAGAGAGAAAACCCCTGGGCTGAGATAAAGACAGTTCAATAGGTAATGCACAAGTCCCACAAGCAAGCAAAGAAAATTAAGGAATTCATTCACAGCTTCCCAGAGCCAGGCAAGCATTTCTCCCAGGCTCCATCACGCTTAATGATTACTTGGGAAGATCAACATCAGTCTGAACATTTCCCTTTCCTCCTTCTTCCCCCTAGTTTACATGCTGAGTATGACATTGCAGGGTCTGGGATCTCCCTCTGGTCAGCTGGGGTCAGCTGTCCCCGCTGTGTCCCCTCCCAGCTCCATGTGCACCCCCAGCCCACTCGCGGGTGGGGCGAGAGGCAGAAAAGGCCTGACCCTGTGTAAGCCCTGCTCAGCAGTAACCAAAAATGCCCATGTTATTACTGCTTCCATCACAAATCCAAAACACAGCCCTGCACCAGCTACTGTGAAGAAAATTTGCTTTATCCCTTCCAAAATCAATACAAGAGCCTTAAGTCCTCACATCCTTTTACAGTGTAGAAATACATGTATGATGAGGGTACTTGTGCATAAGAAGACACAAGACTGAGGTTCCATAATTACAGGTTACAAAAGAACAAAGGTTATTAAAAGTAGTGGTTCCAAGTGCACAGGAGAATAATATTCTACAGATTTCTCAGGATGGGGAATGTGATCCTGTGCTCTTTCTCCTTGTCACCTTTTATCATTTTTATTCCAGGTTTCTGTTTTGCTCAGATACATAAAAATCCCCCTTCTATTAAGACAGTCCTTGGGACCTTTCTACCTGATGAAAGCAGTCTCCAGTATGAGTGTTCAGTGCCATGCTGGCTGATATGGGCTGGCAACCTATGCCATTATCTGCAGAGTCTGTATCCACAAAAGAGAGAGAGCAGTTTTGCCTCCCAAGGCTCAGTGGTGTGTGCTGATGCACATGCAGGCTGCTTACGGCTACTCCAGACTGCTCTGTCCATGCCACAGAGCCCTATGCCCTGGATCATATACTCTTATGTATGTACCCTGTGGTGTCCTTCTCTGCCCAGTGTGGAAACTGCAGGAATAGTGACCCAGCATGGGTCTGGGAGAGCCAAATATAAAGTTCTTGGCCTTATTGCCATTTGGGGGGACTCTTGAGAGTGAATGCGTGGGATATACCTGAAGAGGTCCCCAAGGAGAAAGCTGCAATTCAGCAGAGGGGATAGCTGGGTGCTCAGGCTTCCTCCCATGACCTCAGTGTGGGACAGAGTGGTGACATTTCCTAAGTAACCAGTTTTAGTCTTGTGGTGGGATGACTCCAATATAAACACACACATTCACATAGATTAGCTGAGCATGTGTTATTGTATGCAGATTTTGGAAACACAAGTGGTTAATAGCATATATCAGAGGCACCTTATTTTTTCATACGTACTGCTGAAATAAATACACTTACATTCCTAGTTTGTAGCTCTACCTGCAATTCACAGAGCTTTGGCTGGGTCTTAGATCTAAACATAACATTTTCCTTCCTGAGATAGCCTATACTTCAGTGATATTCTTAGTAGAAATGCAGTCCAAAAGTGAAATAGAGTATATTAATTGTTGTCTAGGAGCTTTCTATCCACTGCATAGGAAGCTCTTATTACATTTTTCAGCAGGCCATATGGCATCTAAATATAATGTGCTAAATTACTAATGCAGGACAATAAATAACATTATGATTATGTGTTATGGGTGCCACCTCATACGTGCACAACAAGTAATTATAGTTGGAATGAGTAATGGAGATTCAAGCGTTATATTTAGGAATATATTAGAAAGGACACAATTTGTCATTAAGGATGGTAATTGTCTCATCTCACTTTGCAGATTCAATAAGTAGGTGTCCATACTAAGCCAGTCATCTGTGACTGCATCTGTGATCAGTGAAGAGAAACAGGGACTTCAAAAGATAAATGGTCCCTCCTCTCTTAGACAAATATTTTCAGAGGACTGCTTTTCAAAATCTCACACAAACAGAAGAATCTTCAACATCTTTCTGGGGAAAAAAAGAACATCCAGGAAGACCTGGTCATACATTGTAACCTTTCTTAGCTGAACTTCCAAGTCTTCTCTGCTTCAGTGAATGATCATCCATAGTGAAACTTTTGATGGTGTTTATTTAAGCCTTTTTTTATGTTCCAGTGATGAAAGTTTCACCATTTTTCTAGGCAATCTATACCAATGCTTAATTTTCCTTAATCCCAGACTGTTGTCTAGTGGTTTAATGTAAATATCCTTTACTGCAATTTATCCCTATTGCTTCTTGTTCTAATAGACATAAACAGGTTTATTTCATCCTTTTTCACAAGTACTTTTCACATATTTAAAGATTCCCCTGCCCCGAGTTTTCTTTCTTCTTGACATAATTTGTCTTGATACTGAACTAAAATACTAGTAAAGTGATATTAGTAGAATTTATGTAGAGTTAAACCTTCCCTCCCCTACCTCTTCACGGCCCCCAGTAACCTCAGTGTTGCACAGACTCCATGCTAGCACTGATCTATCTTGCTGCACCCGTGGCTGTGACACCCTAAAGCTGTTGGTCTCTCAGCCCTGGCTAATTTCAAGTGAGCACTCCCAGCTGCGTCCTAGTAAATCAGGGAGAGGAGAGGGTTAAGTGTTTGGTTGTTTGACACTTCTTATGGACACTAGCTGGTTCACAGCTTTCCAAGGCATGAAGTCCACACTCAAAAGTGACAGTTTGGGGGCTTGTTAGCCACTGGTAACAAGCATAATGTAGCTTTTGACTCATACCTGCCTTTTTCTTTTTCACATGCCATCTTCACTGACCTTCCATGCTTTCCAATTTCTTTACAGTGATACCTTCATAATTTTCACAAACTGTTCAACAGGAATCCAGCCATTTTGTTTGTGTACTGAAATATGCTTAAGGATCTTGTGAGTTATGCTTCACACAGAACATTTCACAGAACTATACATTATACCACAAAATTGTTCTTAACATGCTAATTTAAAACATATTTTTCTTTAGATTAGTTCATAAAGAGAGAGGAAGGAAGATATTTAGCTCCAGACAGTACTTGCAATAGAAATCAGTTATTTCTGTACAGCATCTTTCCTTTGAAATATCACTAAATGATTTCCAGAGAGAGGAAGAATGTAATTTAATGATCCCTTACACAGCTCAAACACCTTTCATCAGAGCATCTCAAAGCGTTTCAGACAAGCCTCAAAGCTTGTCTGTTTTTCCCCAACTATTTCAGTTGGCCTAATAAAAGATACTGTCTTCCTACACACATTGTATTGTTTAGCACTCAAAGCATTATCATACTTGTTTTACAGATAACTAAAAGGGGCACAAAGAATCCACATAGTTTTATTTGAGACAGTGAATCTAAGGTGAACTCTGTGGGGTCTGGTTTTCACTGAGTCTCCAGGATGTGCAGAATACATGTTCTCAGATTACAGGCCGACATGTAGAGCAGAGTGAGTCTTCATTCCACTTACATCAGTGGCAAAGTTCCCATTGATCTGATTAAGGCTGAAATTGCGTCCCAGCTTTTCTGGCTGCTGCCTGCCAAAATCAACTTCAGACCTGTGCATCCTTCCCATCTTCTGCATCACTGTTAGTAATGGAGGTTCTGTCACACCATGCCTGCCACACCGTGCCTGGCATTTCCCCCCTGCCAAAAAGTGATCAAGACAAGTCTAGATAAGGAATGAGAGACTCCAGCAGCAGGAGGGGGTTAGTGTGTGGTGTGTGGTTAACAGTCCCCCTGCAGTCACTGCAGATCCCTGCATCTGCCTGCACGCTCTGTGCTGACAAAAGGAGCCCTATGAAGAGCCCTTTGGACAGGCTTGTCCTGACCTGGATGTGTGCTGTCCTTGCTCATGAGTGTCCCAGGTTGCAAATATGCTGCTGACACCACCACAAAAACTATGTCCGGTCTCTGTTATTGTGTCTGACCTTTTGAATTAAAGGATAGTCTAACCATTTTGAGAAAATCTAGCAATCTCTTTCAGCTTCATTTTTGCTTAATTAAGACGGTGGATTTGGGCAAACAGCACCAAATGCATCTAGAGAAACTGTTGTCTTAAGGAGTTAGTCTCAAAACAATGATCATTAAGTCTTTTTATATACTGTCTGTGGAGTATGCACTTTCGTCAGAAGCCATATTGTACCACAGAAATACAAACACTTTAAAATACAGATTACAAAACAGAGCACAAATGGAGAAAATGCCATATACATTTGTCTTTTGCTATTGAGGATAGATTAATATGGTCCTGATGAGAAAGAGAGCATGTGTTAATTCTCACTCCCTGTACTGTCCATTTGTCCCTTGCTACAGGGGTCTTCTCAAGCTTGATGGGGGTGTGTGGTTAACAGCCTGGGTGGCTGGTCTTAGTAGATTTCTTGTCTATTTTCAAGCAAAATGATCACTAAATCCTCTTGCTGTGGTGCTAGACTCAGAACAGAAAGCTCTTGCCCATCTGGCATTTGTTATCTTCAGCTGCCTTTCCTCTTTCATAGGTATTTCAAGTCATGGAAAAAAGAAAGTTTTTCATACCACCAGTTTCAATTTGAAGGTAAAGAACACCAAACAGATGAGGTCTGAGAGTAACTTCTAGGCTCACAGAAACATTTTGATGTCTTTTTGGCAAAATTAAATGCTGGTGTTTCTATACACATCTTGTATTACAAGCCACTTGCAAATCTTTATATCTGATCATTCTCTCATTGTGTTGGAAAACAATATGTGGGAGTTTCTTTCCGTACTAGATCTTCATGGGTAACTTGCTAGTAAACTAATTTTACATGACTCAGATTTAAATAATAAAAAGGCTTAACTCCAGTCTGAGAAGAGTTTATTGTCCACAACTGTAGCCTAGAGACAAACTCCAGCACCTTTGGGACTCGGCTGAGGCAACAATTAGGCAGCATTTTATTGTGATGCAGTGAGTGCGCAAAAGATGAAGCTGGACTACTCTCAAGAGCTTAGAAACAAAATTGGCTTCCTGGAGAGAGAACATAAGAAATCTGGCAACCTAAAAATATTTAAAGAGCTTAGGGCTCCCAGGGGAGAATTTCAAGCTATTGAAGTGGAAAAGACTGAGCATTTGCTAAGATTGAAAAAAAAAAAGGGGGAGGGGGGTTACATGAAAAACGACAAAGTGGTTTTTTTTTTTTTTACTGTAGCATTTTTCAAAGGGGAAAATATAATAAACCTGAAATCAATCAGTAACACAGACTTCAATGCAGCGTTCCAAATCAAACAGCCCTGGCTTGAAAACAGGAGTCAAAAGAGATTTTTTTTTTTTCATTTCAGAATTATAAGGGATTGAGGCCAAGAAACCATTAAATGAGGTGAAAGGTCTAGGGTAGAGGGCATCTTGAGCAAGTCTAATGAAGTCATGGTTGCTTCAGTAGCCACGTTCCCGAAGGATTTTGCTGTGTCTGTCACTGTGTCTCCGTTCTGTTCCTCTGAATCTGGCTCCCTGGCCTCTGTGGTTATGTGCCAGAGTGTGCTCCACCAGGCACCCTACAAAGCCCCTTTCTGCAACCCCAGGACATGTAGCATCCCTGTGTCCAAACATGGCCGTGCAAAATGGGATTTATCTCACCTGTCGTCTGGTGTGTGTTGTGCAGGCGTTCACCTGGGAGCTGGCTATGCCTGACTCCACTTATTATCAATGGGGAGCAGCAGGAGCTCAGGAGGCACAATTGAGCTCAGCTGAGTGTAAATTTCTATCTTATATCGAAAGTGTCTGTTTCTCTCTGACTTAAAACAGCATCCTAAGGTGACTGACTCCCAAATGGACACCTACCGCTTCAACATCTACATTTGTTCAATGAACTCTACCCTCATAACTGGCATCACCCCCATGCAGAATGTGTATTACAGGTTTCTCTGCTGTTTTCAGGCCCTGCCTTCATGTAACATGTATCTAAGACTAAGATGAATAAGCTGGAACAGTTTCATTTATGTCCCAATAGGAACTAGAGGGTGCAGTCTGTTCACCTTTTTGTAGGCTCTTCTCTTACTTGCCACCATTCCTTTGCATTACGCTGACAGCCTTGTCTTCTGTCTCCAGCCAGGCTTTGGGCCTGTGGAATAGCTATCAGCAAGGAGGGAGGGATGGGGGTCACCACAGAATGGAAATGAAGACAGCTGGTGGAGGGAAGGAAGCAACACAGTGTGAGGAAGGGCCAGGATGCTTCACATGCAGAGTAATAGCAGCCCAATCTGTCTCCTGGGCATCCACAGGGCAGTGCAGTTCACAGCCTTGAGCTCTGCATGTGTAAGGCAGATGAGGAGCAGATCACTCAAGTTCTCCACCTGGGTCCTGGGCTGCACTGCAGGTAGAAGGAGCATGCTGTGTGTTATGTCTCTAACATGAAATGAACCCTGCCACACACATCCTACCTGCATCTGGTATTACCAGCCTGCCTCAGCCATACAGCTTAGCTCATGATTTCATATGTCAGAGGCAAACCCATTCAAATGACAAAAGAAACCCCAAGAGATATCTGAAGGATTTCTGCCCCAAGGGCAGAGCCAGGCAACTGATCAAAAAGCAAAGTCTTGCTCTGCTCTTCTGTACCTGAGTAAACTTCATCTGCACAAACATTTGACGTCTCTGTTCACTGACAAAGCTGTGCGTAGGCATAACGAGTCAATGAGTTTTAAATAGTCTCCTGAGGATTACTCATTCAGTGCTGAAGGTACTCAATTTCTTCTCATAGTCCCAAGGCATCCCTTTCATGTACTTAATGTCATAGACTTCCCATGCTGTTGCTGTGTTGCTAGTTTGGAAGTTTTATTATCTCTGGCTGTGATTTGCAGGGCAGACAATGTTTGCTGCTGTTATGACTATTCATCAGTCTAAGGGCCTGGTGCAAGTGTGATAACCAGTATCAGAGGACTTTGTTGAGCCCTACTCACAGGCTATATATATTGTAAAGCCATCTTGCTCACCCTGTGCTGATTATTGGTAAATTGCCCAGAATTCCTCTCTTTTGTCAGAAATTCGGATTACAATAAATAGCAGGGAAAAGGACAGCATTATCTCCTCTGAAATGCACCGGCGCAGCAGCCAATTTCTGGACACACCATTCATAAACCAGGAAGCAAAGTGCTGGCTGGTGTGCAAATGCAACAGCAAACACAGTGTTCCCTGGAGAGGCTGAGCTGTAATGTGCAGAGACAATATGAGGCAGTTCTGGATGAGCAGAGGACATGTGGATCTCAGTGTGCTGCAGACAGCTGTGGCTCTGCTATGGCATGGTGCAAGGCCAGACACATATTTAAGGCATTTCCTGCCTCACCATTGTCTGCTCAGGGCACGATACACACTTTGTATGCATCCAGAAGACCTAGGATAAATGCAGTCACTTCTGCAGGAGAGGGGCAATTGGACCCTATACCCAGGACCCCATGTTCAGGACCTGTGTTGAAGTGTCACTGCCATATCAGTGAAAAGGATCAGTGCACACTGCATGGCACCCCATGATGCTGGAGAGGAGACAGTGCTGAGCACCTGTGCAAATACACCCATCCCAGGTCTGACCTGCTTTGTGCTGGAGATCCTGTCACTTTGCTGAAGTGGTGCAGAGGGGAAGGAGCATTATGGAGGCTGGGTTCAACTAAACATGGGAAGGCACAGCCTGGACTATGAAGGGAGGTGTGTATACCTTAAATGAGTTTGTTGCTGACAGGACAATCTGCAGCCCCAGAGTCAAGGTCTTACGGTAGGAATCCAGAGCCATGTGCCCTTCTGCAGTACACCCTTTGTTGCTGGATGAGCACCACAGACAAAGCACATACTGCAGCAATGCTTGCAAGAAGCAGGTATAATCTGTTGTCATATTGCTAGGTGACAAGAAAATAAATGCTTTTATGCCTACCAAGATGTGACTAGCTTTGTCAGTTACATAACCCACTTGTTCATGGTGTTGTCAGGATCAAAAGACCTGACGCAGCTTCTTGGCCTTCAGAAACCCTAAAGATCTGGGCTACATTGCATTAACATGATGCATACCAATAGAAGGGTTGGAGCATCCTCAATGAACTCTTGTGGCCATATATATGCTTTTCTCAGGTTAGCTCCAATCTGCAATATGCAGTGATTAAAAACCAAGCATACTCTTGGTTTTTAATTAAAAGACAAGTCTTTTAATTTTAAAGTTACACATTTAATAAACAATTCACCTAAATCATATCTTGTCTTATAGTAGGGATGTGAGAGGGGATCAGGTGTGTGAAGTGTCAGATCAAGGTTAATTTAAGACACACATCAGACACTTAACACCAATAGCACTTTGAGATCTCACCAAGCTGCACCATCTCAAAGTGATCTACAAACAAGCCGTTGTGCCTCGGCCATAAGAGATATCAATATTATTCCCATTACAGATAGGAAAAGTTAAAAGACATGGATTTGTCTTTTGTCAGTGGCAGAGCTGGGATTGGATTCACTTGTCCTGATTTTTTGCTCTAAGCACCAGCATTGTTTCTCAGGTGTTATCTCAGCCAACCCTTCACTGATTAACAGTGGGGCAGGAAGCAGAGTAAGGTCTAATGAGGCCAGTGTTCATCTCAAATTAGATCAATACTAATGGAACCTGAGTAGCTGCTTGGAAATTACTATGGGTTGACAACTCGATAATGTGAGGAAGATGTGCATTTTGGAGAGGAAAGAGGCTCTTCTCAGGGAATAACTCACACAAACTAAAACCAGACTAATAGGTGGAAGACTAACTTATGTTTTTTGGTATCTGTTCTTTGTGCTATAGCTCTTTGTGGTATAGCTGAATTTGACAAATGTCATTACCTTCCTTGGTTTACAGTTATTTTATTTTGTACTTGGAAATCCCTAATCACAGTGAACTGTTGTTCACGAGGTGCTCTGAACATGCAGTTCATGGCCCTGTGACCTTCCTGAGCAGCAGACACATTAAAACTAGGCAAGGACATGGCAGAGGGAAGGGGACTTGCCTGAAGGAGCAGAATTGAGATGGCACTGCATGAAACACAGTCGTCAGTGTCTCTGTAAACATTGACTCACTTTCAGAATTATAGTTTCCAGAGTATGGAGTAGAGGGGGAAGAAACCAAGTGAGAGCCCTTCCCAAGCAGAGAAGAGCCCAGGTGAAGTCCTTTGAGTGCTGTTCTGGTGAGAAATGCTTTTTTAGCTTCTGTCGTGTGCATGAACAACTTCCTTGGAGCATCCCTCTCTGCCATTGTTCTCGTCCTCTACTATCCCCACTCCTAGGCAGATGCTGATGCTGTCTGGACATGCTTTGTGGAAATGATATTCTCTATGGGATGGAGGACTGCACGCTGCCTTTGGAGAAAAAGACGGCCAGGATTACTGCTCCCAGAAGAGCTGAAATAACTATTTACCCACAGCAAGAAAATGTTATTTTTGGGGCAAAAGGGACCTGTAATGTTTTCCTGTTACAGTAGTTGGCAGCATTTCTCTATAGCCCAAACAGTTCTTTCTTACGGGGATCTTTACTCTTTGCTGTAATTTTACTAGAGGGAGAGAAGTATATGAACAATTCTGTAATTCAAACACAATATACTGACAGTAAGACAGGTTTAAACCCTGGGAGACTATCGGGATGGAGTGAAGGAATAGCAGAGTGGGAACCACGAGCCTGAGCTGAGAGGATACTGGTGGCAATGTGCAGAGAAATGTTACATGTACGGTGATTTTCAAAGCATGGACTACTTGGAATAAAGTAAGGACATCTCTTGCAGTTTTTTCTGGGTTCATCCAGATGTTTCAATTTACTAGATTTGAGTGATGGCATGGGGAAATGTGAAATGAGTTAGCTAAGGCAACTGCACTTTGAGGCTGAGATAGCTGAATGAGCTGATCTAAGACAGGAGCAGTATTTCATGGAAATACAAAAAAAGTTAGGTAGTGACTTGCCTCTCCTACAGAATTCATTATAAGCCATCCAATGACCCTGGTTTTCCTCTTCCATTAACATCTTAAACCTCTTTTCTTCAGGGGACTGTTAGTGGGGAGACTGCAGTGGCTTAACCTTGGCAGAAATTTGTCTTACTCCGTAGCTGCATCTTACAGGGGCCACACAAACCTGACTCACAAGGAAAGAATGAGTTCTCTCTTCAGGGAATGCTGAGGGGCCTCTTGTTCAGCTGGTTGCCAGTGTTTGCCCTTGTTTTGCCTAGTCAGTGTGAGCACTAGGTCCTTTTCTGCACAATTCCCCACACAGCTGCAGCACTGGCACTTCACCAGACACTTTACCCCAAGCCAGGCACCTACCAAACACTCTCTCCCATCAGCAGCAAGATGTAAACAACAAAGAAAGACACTTGATTTTGGACATGATGATGTCCTTTGGAGACAGTGTTGCCCATGATGTGGCACTGGTGGCTGATTCAGCTAGGGTATAAGCTGCTGTTGTAGCTATAGCCATGGTGCAGCAGGTGTTAAATCTAGTGCATGGGTTGCACTGAACACATTTGCAGCTTGGGTGCATAGCTGGATGGTAAAATCGTAAACACCTCAGGCCTAAATACCACAGGAAAACCCCACACTTGCATGTATATCAGATGTGCTTTCCTCATGGCATCATTCTTTAACAGATGGTTTTTAAACCCCTTTTCTCTGTGTTCAAAGGAGCAGAGGAATATTTGCATCCATCCCATCCCAAGGCAGCGGCCTGCCCTGCCCTCCTCCCACCCTGCCCTCCTCCCACGGCGTTTGGGGCGGTCTGTGGGCACTGCAGAAGCTGCGGTGCACAGCGCTCTGACTCCTGGGGCTCAGCCCACACCGAGGGCAGAGCGGGCAGACTTGCACTTTCCAGCTCGGCACCCCGGCCATCTCCTTGTGCCAGCTCCAGTGTCCACCCAAGCAGTCGGGCAATTCAGCAAACTGGGCCAGCTGAAAATTAACCCTACCAAAAGGGGGAAAAAATGGGAGGGGAGGATTACACCATGACCAATCAGCCCCTGGCACCACAGACCCTAGAGCCAAAGGAGAACAGGAGTCAGCAGAGAGGGAGAGCTGCCTTTTGGCTGGAGCCCAGCTGTAGGTCAGCTTAGGCCAGTTGTGAAACCACACAGCCCCTGTGCTGCCGAGAGAGCAGGCGTGCTCATCAACAAACATCTCTGTGGAGAGCTTCACTGTCAGTGTTTGTGTTAGGGAGCCTGGAACATCCCTAGTGGATCCAGACACTTCTGCAATTCACGTCTGAGGCCCTGAAGATTTAATGCCTATTTTCCCAAACAAGAAGAGAGCAGATTCCCACTGCATGTGCACTGCGAGTGCCCTGTGAGGGTGATTTTGTGTCATCCCACTAGAGGAAGTGCCTCAGGGCAGAGCTGGGTCTTGTTCTTTTGCAAAGTGGGAGGCATAAATAGTTAATAGAAGAACAAAAGAGGACAGCCATGCCAGGATATACACCAGGGAAAGTGAGAGCACAAATTAACCTTATGGCTTGCCTTTTGAAGAACCACACAAAGTTTTGGATGTTTTTACAGTAGTGTAGCAGCAGTGATGGTGTAAGACTATAAGCATGACAGAATTTATAGAAAGAGATTATGTCTACCAGCTGTAGTAAGTAGACTACTAACTACCATGTTGTAGTAAGCAGACACATAAGCTCTTCTTCAGGCCTGTTTTAGATTTGAAGAACTTGTGTCTTTGAAAGCATGTTTTGCCTAGGAAATAGGTTGGTCTAATAAACCACTTTCCTACCTGTCTTGCCCCACTGCTGATTTCAGGGTACTCTTCAGGAAAAAGTTTCAGCAGGAAATTCAGTTCTCACCCTTAAACACTAACTCGTAGACCCACATTGTTAAAGGCACATCAGAGGCAGGAGTGCAGTGCAGCCAGTTACACACTGAATTAATTCTTCTCCCTTCTCTCCCCCCTGCCAGGCACCACCACACGCCATCTAGTGAAGTAACAAAGAACGATGCCAGACATATCCTGCACATGTAGGCTACATTTATCATATTAAACCAGGAAATGATGCCTACTGGAGAGAGCAGGCGCTTTTTTCAAACTCCAGTTATTTGTTTTAAGGTAGCTACCCTAAGGAAAGGACCCTTCCCAGCCTTTGCTGTTACATAAATTGAGGCACTTATCAACCACTACTGTGATGGGATTGATACGAACAGAAGACAAAATTTACACAAAAATTGCTTAATTCATACTCAGTAAGCTTGAAGACGCCTGTAAGGTATCTGTTGCCTAAAATACTTCCTGGCTTAAAGGTAGATGCTGTTTCAAAACTAACTTTATCACCATGTAACTGCGGCCCAGAGTGAACTGGACTGCTTGGCCCTTGAAAGCCACATTCCTCCCGCTGGCGTGGCTGCAGCCTGCGCTGTGGAGCTGAGGAATCCCTGTGTTCTTCCTGCTTCGGGCTGTCGTGCTGTAGCAGCAGCCAGAGCTACAGGAAGTAATGCCGAGCACACACCCTCCCTTTGTGCTTTAAGAACCTTACAAAGGCAGCAAACACTTGTCCTTTGTCAGCGGATAAAGCACAGAGCGTAAGACACAGAAGATTTATAGGTGTACTGTCCCAGCACTGCGTGCTTGGATTTTCCCTCACTCACATCCCATTTACTTTAATAGGGATGTTGCTGCTAAAACCCGGCATGATGTTTAAAATATTTACCCCATAGAGAGCAGATAATCTGGGAAGTAACAAGGTGTCATTTCCTACCAAATGTGCTCTCTGACTATAACCACATGTTAATGGTACTATTTAGGGGCATGCTAGAGCAAAGAGCCAATTCACCACTTACCAGCACAGTTAAACTGTGCCGCCATGTGAACTAGCAGGGTTCTGTTTGCTGTCATGCTGACATTTGTCAGATAGGAAAAAGAAAAAAAAAATATAATACCAAAGCTGGAACATCAGCCATTCACACTTCCTTGTGTGTGGCTTGCTTTTCTTACTTTTCTTTTAATTCTCAGGACAAAATAATTTTTTTCTTGCAGTCCAGCTCTGAAGTTTATTAGATTTCTGTGCTTCAATGGTGCTTCTCACACGTGAGCACCACAGATGACATGGTGGTTCTAGAGATCATGTTAAACATGGCAGAATGATGTTTCACGTCAGGAATTCTGCCTTCCTTTTCAAAAATGTCAAAATGCTACCTAGCCTTTCATTTTGCCAGGATTTTGCCCATGTTGATGTTGACATCAGCAGACTTTACTCTGTCATTTGCGACAGGAAGCAAAGACGGGAGCTGATTTCTCCCATCACATCACCTACCCCTTGCTCAGTTCTGAATTAAGGCACATCAGCACAGCTTTAAACCTCTGAAGAAGCCATAAAACCCATCAGCCCCTACGAAACTGTAGCCTTTCTCCTGCCCAGACTAAAGTGGTGCTTGATTGACTCTCCTTGTCGGTGGACAAGGAGACTTGTTATGAGATGTATTAATGAGTGTGTTGGGAGGGATTAACCACAGTCCCTCACCTTGAAATGGCTTCAGCTTGATTTCTTATGGAAATGAGGGCAGCTGTGTACATATATCTCAGCCTCTGCTTTTCTGCATATCTGCCCTTCCCCCAGTAACTTCTGAATTCACTGACCAATGTCAGCAATCTGTAACAGAGGAGTAGCAGTCTTAAAGATAATTAAGTTGCTAAATGTTCATTAAAGTTGGCCGTGAACTACAGGAGAAAGAACCTATTGTCATTTAAAATAACAATGTGGCTCAACATTAACTTGTCCCAAAGAATCCCTGCCAGGGAGGATACTATGCAAACCCTTTTTTAGCTCCCTACACATGTATTTAGTAGAGCAGGATCCAGCCCAAAAAACTGAAGTTTCTTTCTAGATTATTTCTAAGGTGGAGTCCCAGATATGTTATTGCATAGATAATTAACCATCAAACACTAATGAATTCCTTCAAATATGGTACAAGGCATCACAGAGAGTGTGCTGTAAACATCCTGCCAAATGAAGAAGTCTATTCAAAACTGTAACAGGATCACTAGTAGGGTTGCCCAAAACACTAGAAATTACCTAGTGGGATTAGAAAAGTTCACTTTGATGTGGGGTACGTGGTAGCATCCAAACGGTTTTCGTCAGGTCCTTGCATGGAGTTGTTGGGCTTGCACACATGTTGCTGTTCACCCATTTTGTACTCTAACCTCATCCATTTTGTGTGTGCTGGCATGGCATCAGCAGCAGCAGCCTCTGTCTCAGGCAGTTTGCAGGGAGGAATCTCCTCACTTTGCAGCCCTGCCCCACAAATACAAGAAAGCAGAGTCTCGAAGCACAGATTGAGCAAGGAACTGACATCGCTTCATCAGGAGCCCAAACCCCCTTGTGCTGTGACACAGAGAAGGGGTGGGAGTGACAGGCGTTCCCTGCTCATCCCCGAGCCCAGAGCTACCACTTGAAACAGATGTCTGTGTGAAAAAGGCCTCACACCTGCCAAACCACCAGCCTCAAGCTTCCTTCCTCGTTTCTTCAGGCCTCAGAATAATAACAGCATTTGTGCAATATGTACCAAGGCCTGTGGTTTTCTCTTATCCCTGTACACATGCTATTGAACCTCCCCAGAGCAAAAATCAGGCAGCAAAGCCTTACAAGATGGGAGAAAAGAAGTGAACAGTGAAGCAATGTGTACTCTGCTCGGCTGGGTTCACTTTTCAACACCAATAAAAAAGAAGGAAAAGCACGGGTCAGTGTTGCAAACCTTGCTGGAGAGGCATTTGAATCTGATAAATACTACAAGCACCTCATTTGCACATATACTGCAGAGCACTAAACTAGAAAAATAATCCGTTAACAGAAAAGTCATCTTGAATCGGAAACTTTCAAGATTTCATTTTGAACTGCGGTGAGAATTTAGCGTTTTATTGCTGCTTTGCTTTTGGTTCCTGTTTTTGCTAGCATTGAGAAATGAGGTGCCTTAGGAAGCTGCATGGTATGTAACAGGCAGGAGCAGCCTGTATACAAAGGAAGGAAGATGATGTGGCAGCACATTGTTGAGGAAAGATCCTGTTTGTACAGGGAGCTAGAGAATAGAACCAGAACAGAGCAGGGATGCAGAACTGAAAGGAAATCAACCCAAAATGATCCTGAATCCTGTTTGTGTGCAAGAGCCCACTAAAGCCACCAAAAAAAATTAAAAATCAGGCTTGTTTTTTCTCTGATTTCTTATTCTGTAGTGGAGCAAAGAAGAGAGAAGAGAGGGCAGACATCCTAGCTTGAATTCCCCTGCCAGTCTTTCCTCCCAGTGCAGTCCTGCAGCAGTGACTCCAGCAGCAGTCAGGTTTGCATCAAAACTGCCAGAGCTGACCAAAAGTTTCTCAACAGTCATTCCTAGCTGTGTTTTATCCCAGGGGCACTTACTTCAGGAACAACTTCTGAAAATGTCCTGACTACCTTTCTGATTCTTTAAGATATACAAAAAAAAAAAAAAACACCAAAAAAAAAAAAAAAAAACCAAAAAAAAACCAAAACCCAAAAACCAAACTCTTAGGGTTTTTTGTTTGTTTTTTAACAATTAATTGATTCAATGAGCTTCAGTTCCTGATAAATATTTGCCTGTTCTGCAGATGCTATATGTGTAGCAGAGTGAAGTGACTTCCCTGCAATATATGCCCATTTCAGGTCACATACTCTTTGGTTAGCCCTCTTAAAGCACAGCCAGTTAAAGTCATTACCTTCTCTAAATAAGTCTCTAATACAGTTTTCAATAAACTCATCCTCTCAAAGTCATATCTAACATCTTGATAACATCTCGTTATCCCTGCAACAGGAGGATTAGCATGTGAGTAATCTGGGTGGTGCTGCAGCATTTGGGGGTTTTTTAATTGCTTCAAGTGGTTTATGGTCAAATTTAGAGACCAATGCATGCAAATTCTGCATCCAAACCCAAGCGTTTGTAGTTGCTTTTTGTTTGTAACTTTCTTGCTTTGGTGCAAGCAACTTTGATCTTTGATACACTGACCAGCTTCCTGCAGTAGGCGGAAGAGACATTCTGTGTCTGCAAGCTGCGTCAAGAGTTTATCAAAGTTGCTGATTCCTAAAATTCAGGCGAGCAGTGCCACAGCACATACTATAAATGACCTTTTTCTCCTGGCCTGCTGACTGTAAACAAGCTTTATACAAACATAGGCATAGAAAGCACCATACTAAGGTGTTTTTTGAGTTCTTTGTGTTGTTGATCTGGTGGTTTGGGTGGACCCTGCTGAAATCCCCTTTAAAAAAGGCAGTGCATGAAAATGCCTCTCCCATGAAATTTGGAATAATCTTAATTGTAACAAGCCAGAGATTTCTAGCTCATATCAGAGGTGTTCTGGACCTGAGCAAAGAATAACATGATTCTTATCCCAAGGCATGCAAAGTAGGGAGTGAATCACTGATTCAATGAGCTTCAGTTCCTGATAAAATGTCTGGGAGACAAGTAACTGGTCAGCAAGTTTTTCTAGGCATTGAGCGCCTAGAAAGCCTGTTTCCTCAGGATATTTCCGTGGGGAATTTGCATGGCTTGTGCTCTTCTATGCGTGATGAATGATGTCACTGGATAATTTTGGTCATTCTAATGGCAGGTGCAATATGGATGGGACAAAGGGAAAGCAAAGGGGGTTAAAATTCCTCCCTTGTTTTAGATACGTCATCTCCTGTGCTTCACAATGTGGCTGGCACCACTCACTCTGTGCTGATGGAGTGAGGCAAAGAGACACTGGAGACAACCAAAGCTCTTGTGCATATCTGCAGCAAGGTGGGTCAGTGCCATGGACACCATCAGCTCTTCCCTGCCAGGCACGGTGATCCCCAGACATAGTAAGGTTCCATGTGGCATGGGGATCTCAGGGCTGGGGGGCTTGTAGGCAGGTGTGGGCTCCAGGCAGCAAGTCCTGCCTTCCCATGTGGCCTACATATTAAATCAGGGATGTGTCTGGTATATATATATTCAAGTGATCCATTTTAGAGGTCCCAGCCCATGCTGGGGACACGTGGGATGTATGCCACCCAAACATGTACACTGTCCCTTTCACAACTAGCAGTGAATGACCCAACTCTCTATGAGGCAGCAGCAGTGCTGCAAGTTTTAAATAATTAAAAAAAAAAAAAGAAAGAAAGCTCAGCATACTTCCCAGTCCCTAAGTTCTGATGTCTGAGTGTGCCAGGTGGCATCCCAGGTGGGATGGGAGCTGTGGGTGTGGACTTCAGGTAGCCATCAGCACCAGGTACATATCTGCAGGATGTGGGTATGGGAAGTGCCTGCCCAGGTCTGCTTCTGCTGCTTCAGTGCTGACTAGGCACACTAAAAGCTTCATTGTGGTAAGGAATGTCCTTTCTTCTCACCGTTTTGGTGCATTTGATCAGCCTCTCTGGGTTTGTGTGATGCATGTCTGAATAGAAAACAGGAAGGAGCTGCAAGTGGAAATTTCAAGCTGTCAGCAACAGAGCAAACCCCAACCAACTTCCCATAGCCTGGGCATAAAACCCAGGCTGTGCATTTCAGCTTCGAGTGACACAAGATGCTGAATTTTACAGGGTCTTCTAAAATCAGCAAATACTGGAGATGAGAGAAATGGCTTTGTCTTGGTTATATCTGCCCCAGGAGAGGGCCCAGGTTCCAGCATCCCTTGGCACAGCTCTGCCTGTTGCCTCTGAGCCCTCTCACCCTTTGGCTGGCCACCCTATTTTGTTTGGAGGTGGCTGTGGGAGAGGAGCATACCATGTATAAAAGCTCTGCTGTGCCACTTGCTGATGGGGGAGAAAACACCCCCTGGTCTCTTTTGTTCACAGCATAAATCACAGTGTCACATTTGTCTTTGGCTTCACTAGAAATGTACCAGAGAGCATTTTAGCCCATAGCTGTATAATGCATGTCCAGCTGCCATGAAAATGCATGTGAACA
Source organism: Cettia cetti (assembly GCA_013401135.1). Taxonomy (NCBI): domain Eukaryota; kingdom Metazoa; phylum Chordata; class Aves; order Passeriformes; family Sylviidae; genus Cettia; species Cettia cetti. The sequence goes on along the minus strand of VZUI01092436.1, from coordinate 58,611 downwards.
GAACAGGAGAAAAGGTCTATGATATGAGAGCCTAATTACCTGTATTGTCAAATATTTCAGTCAGTCCAGAACTGGTCACCACAAACAGTGCATGGAAGAGTACAGAATTTATGCTGATCTTCAGTTAATCAGTTTCTCATCCAAGGAGTGATGAGTGTGTGACCTTTTTCTAGAAAAGAGCTACTCCCACCAGCTATATAATTTCACAAATCCAGAAAACAAACAAGTTGCCATTCTGCAAAACCCTCATACCTGCGGAATTCTCATTTCCTGTGAGGTGTGGATTTCAGGTGAGCAGTGCTGGATTCTTGGATTACTTTGCTAGGCTGAAGGAGAATACACAATACATATGTATCTGTAAGTTGATATAAATCCAGCTGATACTAAAAAATTAGCAGTGAAATTGTGCAAGTTTCCCACATAGGTGTTTTTTGTGCTGGTCTGCATTCATACTGGTTTCCTTCTATGTATGAGTGAGGATGAGTGAAAATGGGATTGTCCCACAGTACTGACTGGTTAAAAACATAATTTTCTAGAGCTGTGAACTCTAGACTTGGTAGAATGGACAGAGAGAAGATAATTTTCCTTGAAAAGACTGGGTAGCTGAATAGAGGTTCTTGTAGATAGGATGAAAGTAAGAGAGCAAGGTGTGTGAGCAATCAGAGTGCTTCGCAGCTGGAAAAAAGAGCGTGAACATTTTCAGTCCATGGGGAGATGAATGAAGACAGAAAACAAGTCCAGAATATGTGAAGGTAGAATCTTCATATGGTCTTGCTGCAGGGCTTGTTTTCTGTGCTAGTGGTTTGGGGAACTGGTAAAACTGGACTGGGACATTAAAGGCTGTAATCCCAATTCATCATTTATAGCCTGCTCGTGTCCAGGCAGACACGTCCATCCCAGCCTTCTCAGGCACAGTGAACTGCTGCATTTCACAATCATGGGAAGGGCTTCCCAGCTGCATGATCCGAACGTTTTGAAGTGACACATGGTGCATTATATTAACTTGGTTCAGACAATCAGCTTTGAACATCTGAATCTGATTTCTTGATGCTAATTCCTCTTGCTCAATCTTTATTTCAGCTGTGTGGAATTCTCAGACCTTTCTGACCCTGACTTATCATTTCCTGATGTTTTATTGCTAAGTCATTGAGGTTTCAGGGAGGCTTGATGTTTCTAAAATGTGCACACCTTTGATTGTACGCATGGCTGGCGTGTCAGACCGAACTTTTCATATGCTCTGTATATATCACTGTCTGCAGTGCTGTGTGCTCTGCAGTTACACCATTTGGTGTGCTTATCTGCATGCCCCATTAGTGCAGTCCTCCTTTAAATGTGGTTGTTATTTAAGGCTTTTCAAAAGCTCAGCCTCTGCACAGTACAAAACTTGATCTGAGCCTACGTCCGCTCTTGTCACTCATGTACAGGTTCCATCTGTTCCTCTTTTCCTCTCCCGTTGCTGCTTGCCACATCCAGACCACATGCTGCTTATACATTGTACAATAGACATTTCTGCACACACACTTTTGAGAATGTGGCTCTTAGTGCTTTATTGTTCACATGTGTCTTGTTGCTTAAGGCAAGTTTTATCAGTAACAATTCTGTTGTTTGCTGACACGTAGAATAAAATGGGTACTGTTAAAATGTGACCAGAGGAGAGTAAAAATACCTTTGATACACCAATTACACAATTTCTGCCAGCTTTCTGATTATTTTCCCCTGCCACCACTTCCCCAAATTCTGTAGTTACCCAAGAATAAAGCAAGATCCTAACATCACTCACGGCAATGTAAGGGCTACTCTGCTCTGCATGCGGCTGCTCCATGTTGGTAAATATTCACCAGCACCTCCCCTGCTCCTGTGTCTGGTGAGGAGATAAGATGGGACCTTCTAGCACTCCCTTCCAGCAAAGCAGCCCTGGCTTCTGCTTTAGATCTGCTTTACAGGTGCTCTGTGGCACCTTGCAAAATGGCCACATTCTTCCATTTGGGGAAAGAAAATTCCCTACAGGGACTAGTTCCGGATGTGGAATCAGTGCTAGGAAAGCCTATGAAGATGCTTCTCTTGCAGGAGCTGTGCTGAACTCTAGCAGCTCCCCCGGTGTGCAGACTGAAGCAGACCCAGGGGTATGCAATGACAAGCGAATTAACGCAGGCAGATTCCCTGGGAGCCTTCTCAGGTCTTTCCCATCACACCTCGCTCCATACCTGTGGTGAGACTGGAGTATCTGCAAACAGATCACACTGGGTGCAACTCCCAGTAATGTTCCTGGGTGTCTGCAGCAGGGATGGCACACAGCCCAATACACTGGATTATTGCCACCCAGGGATTTCCCACACCAGGAAAATCCCCAGCTGCCCAAAACCTCCAGTTTCCCACTTGGAGAAACCCAAGACCCGCCTGTGGCGATGATAATTTCTCTTACTGGGGAACACCACAAATGGTAGGAATAGACCCAGTTTCTATCAGATGAAAGCTCCCCTGCCAAAGACTGTGTGTGCTTCTGACGCAGACACAGTCCACTACGAGCAGCCTCACAGCTCCTCTTGCATCCTGCATGAGCAACCAGATGCTGAAAAAATACCTCAGAACAGGAACATAAAGGCCCTTCCATTTCTGACCATGGACTCTAACCATGGCTCATAGGGTGTCTCATGGCTACTGTTCCGCCCTGTGGCTCCCATCCCATCTCCAGTACCCTCTGCAGATCAGCAAAAGCGGTGAGGAGACCCAAGGTCTCTTCCTTCAGAAGGGGTGAGTAAGAAGAGCCAGCTTTTGTTTGCACCAACATACTCATCATTTTCAGATACAATTCACTGAATATTTTGTGTACTGCCCTGTACCGAATTTGAGGCCTCTTACTGGTCAGAGAGGAGGCATGAAGGATATGAAAGAAGAGAATGGAGCAGAGCTCTTGGCAAGCTGTTGTAGATTGGAAAGGAGGCAGGTAGGAACAGAGATGAAGCAATTGCTTAAAAGAGTTATTTATTCAGGAGAAACAAGGGCTTTAAGTGACATTTGAGTATGGGAAAGAAATCAGTATCTGTGGTTTCCACTGGTGTTCAGAGTGCTAAAAGCAGAAGTGGTTGCTGAAGTCTAAACAGGAATGTGGGGCTGAGCTCTCAGCTTCCTCCCAAATTGTATGATTTACAGGCTCACTTGATTTACAGGCTCACGTGCAGAAGAGGTCTTATTTTATAGAATTTCAGGCCTTTTTGAAATTGCTTTGTGAGCAGTGGAACTAATGGCTCTTGGTTTCCTGAGGGTCTCTGACTACAGCTTCATACTCACCTCCCTTCTCTCCCCTCCTCCTAAAATAAAATGTCTGCAATGAGCCCCTCTCTCCCCTCAATATATGCTCTAAGACCCTTTCCTGGGTTGCAGTCAGGTCCCTATATGCTGCCTCATCAGCTGATGCATACATGACCGACCAGCATGCACATACTCACTAGCCAGGTGACAGCTGGCTGCATTTCTTTAGTTGAGGTCCCTACCCTTCACACACCAATCAGCTTGCACAAAATTTAGAGAGGAAATCAGTAGCTGTTGAAATTTCTACCTTTCAGTCCTGCGTGAAATCAGGTACAAATTATTGATGGAGCCGGACAGACAGATGGAATCTGAGCTAAAAACGTTCTGTTGTATTTGCTTTGGATGTATATATAGGACATTAGTCCAGGTTCTGGAATTCATTTTTCTCTCTCTCTCTTTCTTTTCCAGCTATTTTTAACCTGGATGTGTTCTGTGATTTGTTTCCCACACAGCACAGAAACTGGCACAGCTGAGAGGTGAGTGAGTGGTGGGAGAGGGAAAATCAGGGGATGCTTATGTTGGTGCTGCTGCTGAAAGAAGTGCTCATCAAATGATAGCTTCTCAGATCTGTAAGATGTGGAGTCCCACACCTCCCCACAGAGAAACTGTGACTCTAAATATATTCACAGTCTTAAAGTGCTCAGATAGAGGGCAAAAAGAGCTAGAGAAATTAGGGGAAACCATAAAAATAACCAGTGGAAACAGCAGACAATTTTGAAATGTAATGTTTTCTGTCATGGCTCAAAATCTTGGTACAGCCCACATTCTTGTGTGTTCATCTCAAGACATCCCTCTGTACAGGAGCGCATGAGGAAAATCCTGTTTGTGGCAGTTCAGCCTCTGCACAGAGTGCACATCAACTCAGAAACCCTTTATCTGACTTACTATACATATAAACCTCGAGCTTGAAAGAACAGAGGTTTTATCTGGAAAAACATAGGAAAAAGCTTTTTGGGCATCCATTTACAAAATGAGACCTCTAATTGTGAAGCATTTCTTCAGTTAACTATAGATAATTATAATGTGTGAGATCTGCTTTCCCCCCCCACCCCGTGTTCTGTTTAACACTGTTAGACATGAAAGGAAAAGAGGATTGAAAGGCAGAGATGGTATTGTAAACAACCCTTCAGGGGAGGTGGGAAAACAACAGTAACTCTCTCAAACAGAACACAAAGATGCCTTTAGGAAAAGGTTTCAGTGTCCTGCATTTGAAAGTTAATGAGTAAATTGATGTCAAATATTGCTTTAAGGACTGAAAGTGCCATCTTTAAGATCTCAAGCATGCACCACAACTGAGAAGAGACAAAGGGAATTTTTAATGGGCAATAAATGAACTAATATTTTTTGATGCAAAGCTACAAGCAGGTTAGTTCTCATGGGATGTGGGTTTGGTCTGTACTTCCTGGCACTGCGACTTTATTTTTTTCATTTGTTTTACACTGTGTTTTGATGAAGCACGGATTTTTCTTTTAAAAAGAAAAAAAAAGGTGGTCTTAGTAGATAATCCTCCTCTGAGTTACAGTAAGTACCTTGAGGAGCGTAGAGTTGGCTGGTTTGGGGGTTGTGTAGGCACATGCCAGACCATCTCTCCACTATCCTGTTACGGCTTCGCTGCACACCACGCTCAGGTTGCCTGGTCCTCTCTGCCCCTGCAGTGTTGCAAGAACACCTTGTACAGGAGGCTCCTTCACCCAGAGCTACCTGCCAAGAATCTTTCAATATCCTACTGATGTCCTCCCAACCTTTTATCCACCCAGGGATCTCAAAACCATAACACCTGTTCCTAGCTGCCTCTTATTTAGCCTCACACCTCAGAAATGCACAGGCCACTTCACAAATCTTTCCTACTCCCCATTTCTCAAAAATCTCCTTTGCCATCCCCACAATGTTGAGACAGATCTGCTTCCACTACCACAAGTTGCCAGCCTTAAAAAAGAAGAGGAGACAATCAGCTCCTCAAGTTTAAACACAAAGACATAAAGGGAGCACATATCCAGCCTTGAGGGAGTGGATCAAGAATGCCTCCACCATCTTATCACTGCTGCTCTCTGGCTCACTTAACCTATTCCCAAGGGTCAGCCACTACATTCCAGTACTTTCTCAATGGATAAAAACCACTTAGTTAATTTTTTCTGCTCAGGTGCTGTTCTAGCTCTTTCACATCAACTAAAACCCCAGTCTGCTCACACTTTCCTGCCAGACCCTGCCTCTTAGAGCTATGGATGGTACTGCTCCTTGAAAACCTCCCATCCTTTTCCCAGCACTCAGCTTCTCTCCATGAGACATCCTGACCTAGTACAGCATCTGCCCTCTCTGCAGGAGAGGTGCCTGTGCTCCAGCACAGATCACCTGACTCCCTGTCCTTGCAAGCTTGAGTACTTCAGTACTTGGACAGAGAGACAGGCTTGGTTCCTCTGTGTCATCTGCCTCTCTTCTCAGGGCATTTTTCAATACCTTCCCAGTCTCCTCCCTCTCATTAGCTTCTGGGTTAGGCTCGAGCTTATCCCTGTCTAAATGACAGGCTGCCAAATAGGCACATAACCTTTCACTTGGCTTCCACCAGGGAATGCAGCTTTGATCTGCTAAGAGTACAACTGAGGCCAGTTCTCCTGCCCCATCAGTGATGACACCATATGGGATCAGCTGTGCTGTGCCTTCTCTTCCCCCTTGGGAAGTTACCATCAGCGAGGATGCTAGCTTTACACTATCCAAAAGCAAGAACTGTGCTTATCCCACCTTTCACACACAGGTACATATATGCACTGGTGCTACTGCATCCTGTCCCATTTCTGGAGCATGAAAGTAGAGAAGCAAGATGATATTGAGGTGCTTTATGTGTTTATGAGAGAGAGACTGCTTGAACCAGTGATTGTGTTCTGTGTAGTCCCAGCTAACTGGCACAAGGCTCTAGCCAAGCTTGTTGTGACCCTCTTTGAAAAAACTGGTGTTCAGCTTTCGTCTGACTGATAAAGTTGGTATTGTGAAGAAACCAGAAATACAAGTCCTGCTCAAGAGCTATGCTGTGCCCCAGGCAAGAATAGGAACACAAGCTTCTCCCTCCAAATTACAGTGAAACAACCAGGTATTCTCAGAGCGGCCCCGGGTGGCAAAGCCTTGCTTGCTGAGGTACACGAAGTGTGTACCTCTCAGGGCAACGATGAGAGACTGGGAACAGCTGGAGCAGGGAAACACAACCCATTTGGATAAAGAGTTTCCCCATGGTGCAGAACCAAAGAAGAGTTTCAGCACCATGCTTTCCCTAGGCACAAGTCAAATCATCTTGATTTCTCATTGGATCTGACTCACCGAGAACAGCATCATGTTCAGCACAAGGTGAAGCACAGAGGAATTGCACGGGCAGGTGTTTGCAGAGAAGCAGATGGAAAAGGTGGGTGCTCCTATACTATCATGGCAAGAATGGAAGAAAAATGAAGATTTTGAAGAGGGCTAGGAAAAAACCTCAAAATTCTCCTTACCATACATGAGATCAATTGTACAGCAAGGTTAAGTCTGGGTCTTTTCAGTGGGAAGAGGAAACTTCCCAAGCTGAAAACTGTGCTCCCATTCCCTGTCCTCATCCAACACCCAAAGACTTTTGGCAAGCATCAATACTGTGTGAAACACCAACCCTAGTACATATCAATGTAAAAACTTGAATTCTAGCAAATGACAAATTCCATCACAGTCCAGGGAATGTCCAGTTTCCCCGGCTGTTTTCACCTCCTTCTGTGCCTTGATTCATGCTAGACATGGATTTATTCTTTAAAAAAAGACACTTGGACTGAACAAAACAGTCCTGTTACCACTCCTGAAAAACCACACTCTGACCTCCTTTCCCTCCCACTCCCCTGCTGCAAGTGCAGTGCTGGGCACAAGTCATCTCTCCAAATGCAGGTGTCAAACTCAGAATAAGAAAACCGAACAAACTCCTGTGACTCCAGTTAGTGAACTAACTGAATCTGCACTGACTGTAAAGGGCAAGTTACACTCCAGAACTCACTGACACTTCCCCGAAACCCTGAGGATGTACATTTGGAGACCCAAAGCCAGACCTAAAACGTGCTGTAGAAAAATAACAGCTGCTGTGAGGTCCCAAGTCTTGCCATAGCAGGGACTCTTTGGCAAGTATTTCAGAGTGAACACATCTAGACCCCTCCTAACACTATTCCCATCCAGTACTGGTGTGTATTTTAACTTGGACAGTGCCCAATCTGCAGTTAGTGTTTTCCACACAAAAAATGCCTGGTTGGTAAACTTCCAAGAAGTTCTATTTTAGATTCAAAGGGGAATGGCAGCTTTCCATGGAACTTACCTTTCTTCTTTCCTCTTCTCTTTTCCCTCACCCCAAAATAAGATTCCTAAAAGACCCATAAATCTTCATTTGGAAATGCTACCTGGGGTGCTGCATGGATGTCAGAGTTCATTTGTTCTGTCCTTCAGGCCATGGAATAGTTTCATTAGAAGTCCTTTTGTACCTTAAGAAATACTTGGGGAGCAAGGAAGTTTATGGAGTGTCCCACATTTACCTTTGCATTGAACTGCTTTTTCCTCCTCTTGAAGAGAGTGCAGCAGAGGCTCTGCTGTTGACTTCTGAAAATTCGCAATTTTTACCACTACACTGCTGCTCCTAAGGCTCTATGGTCACTCATCACCATGAAGGATGAGGAGCAGAATCACAGCTGTGGAGAAGCCACCCCTCGACAGTCAGAATACAGATCTGCTGATGAGCAATTGCTCAGAGTGGGAGATGCACACAGATTTTACTGGAAACCTCTTATTCTCCTGCATCCAGGTTCTCCTACTTTTGCATAAGAGTTGTCCCACAGCCTGAAAACCATGTCCTGAATAGCTGAAATTTGCAGGAGCATGCCATCTCCTTATCAGCTCGCACATGGTGGTACATTTCTATACTTGTTTTGTCCCATTCTATGTCTCCAGAGCTCTCATCGAGCAAGAACTGAGCTCCTTCCAAGTTGTAATGATCCTCGCTTGTTCACTCCCTCACAAACAGAAATCACTTTGGCCAAAATCCAGGACTGCAATAAGGGCCAGGCACATACACGGGCAGCTCAAAAGCACCTCAGCTTTGGGAAATCCTGCTGTGCTGTAAAAGCTGCCACAAACCCAAATTATATCAAGCAAGGCCTGTCTGATAATTCTTTGGCTCAATCCCCAAACTGGATGAACTGCTTTTCCATACAAAGTATTTCCAGGTGGGTTATTAGGCCCTGTATCCCTTCCATGTTGTATTTTCTCATGGTTGAAAAAGACATTCCTTAGAACAAGCTATTCTTTAAAGAAAAGCAAATATTCTCATTTATATTTCTGGCTCCTCTAAACCAGAAGGATACTTTGCAAGACACAAACTGTTCCCTCTGAGCAGCACATAGGTCTTATCTGCCCACAGAGTCTGTGCCTGTGCAAGACTTTCAGCTGGGGATATAATTTACATTTTCACAAGGAGATTGATGCTAGTAGAAGTACCAGTGTGAACAGTTATGCAAGTATGAAGGGTCATGCTCTGTTAAATCTAGTTTCCCTTCCTGTATTCTTATAGCAGCATCACTTCAGCCACGTTTGAGTCTATGCTGCTTTAATTGTACCAGAGGAGTTAAAAGGAAAGAACTGAGTCAAGCGTGCCCCACAGCTGGTTGCTGGCTGAGCTGCGTGAGTCGCAGTGTGAGGAGGCAAAAGCCTGGCTCTGTGCAGCTCTCCCAGCTTCAGGTATGCACACTTGGGCACATGAGATTCATCAGCAAAGCTTTGCTGAAGCAGCTCCACCTATATAAATCCCTCATGGTGTAAGACAGCAGAGCTTTGGGAGGGCTGGTTTGCTGCACTCCCTGTGATGGATGGGGCAGGCAGAGACCATCGGCCGACCTGCTGTGACTTGGGCCAATTGCAAAAATCTGTGCCCAATGTGAACAGGTTTGTTGGAAGCGGACCACAAGTGTAAAACCTGTAGATCTGTAACGAGATACTGCATGACAGAAGTAGGTAAAGAAAGGACAGGGTTTTCATTAGAAAACTGTAAAGAACAAAGAAGAGGTGGTTTGCTGTTTGATTTGAGTCTCTGGGGTCTCTGAAGAGAGGTGGAGACAGAACAGTATGAAACCCAGAGGTTTCTGTGGGTTAAAACAAACTGTTTCACTCTGAGACGCTTGCAGACAAGATAATTTGGACGTGTGTCTTTGGAAAAAAAAAAATCCCCCCAGTGACCAATACAATCTGGCCGGGCTGCGAGCGTCAGGGTGTGACAGAGCTGCGGGTGACAGGCCTGTCCCCGGGGAGGCCTGCCCGCGGCACAGGCGTGCCAGCCAGCATTCCTTGGGGCAGGTGTTGGTGGGAGCCCCGGCAGCTGCCTGTGCTCCGGGCTGCAGCCGGGTCCGGAGGGCTGCAGCCCAGCACAGCCGCCCTGCAGCCCCATGACTCAGGTTCCCGGGAGCACAGCTGCTCTGCACGGCCTTCCTCCCCGCGGCCTCCCCGGGCCGCCATCCTGACATCGCCCACTCTGGATACCGTCATCTTCTTCCAAAGCCAGAGCTGCCAAGCGCTGCTGCCAGCCGCTCACGGCTGTGCCAGGCACTCGGCCAAAGCTCCTGCCCTGAGCCCACGCCAGCTCGGCTCAGTCGATGAGTCCCAGTGAGGCAGTGTGAGGGCTCCACTGGCCTGCAGAACAACCTGGGGCCTGGGAGTGCTGGAAAAACTGCGGTATTACCAGCCTGGCAGAGCCTGGAGAGAGCCCCGTGCTCCTGAGGGAGAGCAAAACAAGGCAGAGCTGTTGCAAACACGTTCTATTTCCTCCCAGTGAATAGTAGAAAGCCCCACCCAAATTTCACTCCTCACTCCCACTCTATGTTAAAAAAAACAAACACGCTCAAAAAAAATTAAGGAAAAAAAAGTCAACATTTGCTACTGTGTGTTGTCCTTGCTTCCATGTGACCCAGGCATGTGATTATGTTGTTGACGCTTGTTTTTTATAGGATCAAATTCACAGCTGCTGTAGAAGCCTGTGTAACTTGTCAGAGCAATTCTCTACCCAGGCAAGTTACACAAGCTGAAGAGCTTCTTTCTGCCACAGGGTATGCTGCCTATCTCAGTCTCCTCCCTGCACCTGTGGCACCTTCTTTCCATCCCCTTGCAAAGTCACCAGTTGTATACATTTTTAGGAAAAACAGGCAAAATCTCTCTTAGCTAGGCTGCAGAATTTGGTGAGAGGCCCCCACCCCATGCTAAGTCAGTATTTTCTTCCAGCGGTCCTTCCTCTTGGAAGTATTGCTTAAATACAAGAGAAGGATAAGTGTCTATTAAAAAAAAAAAAATAAAAAAATTAAAAAAAAAAAAATCCAGCTAGCCCAGCCTGCTGCATGCTCTGTGTTTGGTTTCCACTCACAGCCTGCACAGCCCTGCCTGTGTGGATCTGTTGAGTCATGTTGCATGGCTGGATGGGATGGGGCTGTTTGCTTCAAGCCAGATTTTTGTTTCCAGCTCTCCTGAACCATCAAATATTACCCCTGCTAGGGAGCCACAGCGTTGTCATCAGGCCCCTTTCCCTCCTTTCTCCTTGGCAGGCAGAACTCCAGGGGATCAAGGAGGCCATGCAGAGCCTGTGTAAAGAAAGCATGGGAACACCCTTTTCCTGAGGGAGTAGAAATAACCATGGCCCTTCTCATGGTGTCTCCCTGTGACCAGTGTTCAATGCACTGGGCCACATCTCAGCTGCTTCTCAGGTCTCAGTAGTTCCTGTGAATAATGGGGGGAGCCTCTGCATCAGTGACTGCCTTTGAGCAAGCCTCTGAGATACCTGCACAGGCCTCTGCTGCTGGAGTTGGCAGGGGACCAGGCCGGCACCTGATCTCAGGTGTCATATTTACGAACCTGGAGTCCAGCCACAGGGCCGTGGTTACACAGAGGCACGAGTAGGAACCAGTGCTGCACTGTTGGTCCTCAGCACCCTGTCAAGGAGTGTGAAATGCCTGTGTCTTACCTCAGTGCTAATTCCTGAATACCACAGAATCATGGGATGTGTCAGGCTGGAAGGGACCACAGTGGGGCATCTGGTCCAACTCCCTGCTCAAGCAGGGCCATCCTAGAGCACATGGCACAGGATTGTGTTTAGACACCTCTCTGAGCATATTGAGGCAGAAGACACAAGGATCAACTTTAGAGCTCTCGACAGTTTGCCCCAAATCTGTGTGTGCCTCCAACTGATGCAACACAATCTTCTTGGGATTTGCTTTTAATTACAAATGGGCTTTTTGTTCACAGTAGTAGGTACTAACTTTCCTTATGGCCTTTAACTGCTCAGAAAGTTGTTCCTGCAGCGGTGATGTCCCATCCACTCTTTCAGTAGGGCTTACTGCTGTTAAATCACTGTAGATGCTTCTACCTGCAGCCATCACCAAGCAATAAAGACACTGCATGGTTTTTGAGGCAGGAATCAGGTGTAACAGTCATATAATCTCCTCCATACCTCTTTGGGGGGAAAGAGTTGTGATGTTCGTGCTGTTCTGTTTGAAAAAAATTGTATTTGGAAAAGACACATTGCTTTTAATGGCAGTTCAGACTGTCAGAACCAGAAAAGTTTAGGCTTTTAGTGCTGAAGTAATAAATCATAAAATTGATAACTTTGTTTGGGTTGGAAGAGACCTTCAAAGATCATCTGGTCCACCCCCACTGCCGTGGGCAGGGACATCTTTCACTGGATCATCCGACCTGACTTTTTAACATTTCCAGTGATGGACATCCACTTCTCTGGGCAAGCTGTTCCAGTGTTTGGATGTCAGTCTGCATACATTATATCCCCAAAATATCTTTATTTCTAGCTTGTTTAGTTTTTTGGTATTCTGGTCTTTTTGATCATGGCTTGTGTGAGCACCTAGTTGCTTCTCTGGGCTCTAGGACTCTCTCCGGTGGCATGTTAGTCTGAAATTCCTTCTTCTCTCTCAAGGAGCTCAGGCAGCTCATGTCTGGTTTGTGTCAGTCCTCTTCTGTCTCTGACAGGCTGAGGTGTCTGTGCACTACTGGTTTATTTTTGCTGAACAGGAGCCTCTAAATTTTTTAAAAATTTTATTTCCATGGCTGGGGAAGGTTCTGTTTTGCCAGATCACCAAACCATCAGCATGGAGATGCCAATTATCTATAGGTCTCTGAGCAATTAGTTGGATGGGGCTCAGTGTGTGGTATTTAAGGGCAGTCAGTATAAGTTTTTGGGGTTTTTTGGATCAGTATATCTTGTTGTTCCTTGGTGAAAATTACTTTCTGATATTAACAACCCCCTTTCTTCTCAAAACTCTTTTTTTTTTCTTAGTGGTGCCAGCAGGAAACACATTTCTGATGGCAGATATTTATAGGAATAATAGACCTTCAGTTTTCCAGATTTCAATTGAAATGTCTACTTCACATTTCAGAAAAAAAAAAAAAAAGTCTGAAATACCTTTGAGGAGGTCTGCCATTTTCTGAGAAACTCTATTAAATATTAATTTTCAGTTCCTTCCTTTTCTCTCTGGCAGGTGGGTGTTTTTTCTGGCCAGGAGGGGGGCTAAGCCACATCTGTTTTCTTCTTAGCCCGGCAAGGCCTATAGGTCAGAGATTGCCCCTGTCCTTGTACTGCTGCTGAGGACAATAGGCTGAAGCTCTTCACAAAAAACGGTTCAGCTGATTTCATTCTCCCAAATCAACAACTCCTTGCAAAAACAGAGAGGAGTATTTTTGCCAGTCTCAGATCTCTCTTATTTCCCCATGAAAAGTTACACAGACTTCTATGCCAGCCAAGGGAGAAGCATCAACTCTCCTCAGTGGTCATCACAATCAACCTGAAGTTGTGATCCAGAGCTGTATTTCATGAGCCCAGAGCTTTTCCATGCAGGAGCTTTAGTTTTAGTGAGGGGTGCCACGTTAGAGAGGAGCTTCCAGACTCCCAACAGCAAGTCTGTTGCAATAACTCTGTTGATCAAATAATGTTTCTGTTCACAGCACAGAGCCAGAAACTGTTTTTGATTGCAGCCTTAAGGGGTATTTCTTGGCTCATAGTCAATGTTTTAAGCAATGTGCTGCTCTACAAGTCATTACCAATGTTTGAAATCTCTTCCTTCTTACTATTATCCTTTGAGATGTGGAATGAAGACTATTTACCTTTCCCTCATAGTTCATTATGATTATTAAGCCGGGTGTGAGGACTTGTGCATGAGAGTTGAATATAGTATGAGAGTATACTCAGAAATATGGCCAAGTTTTACTTTTTTTTCTTCTCCTAACTGTATTTGTGTACAAAGATTTCAAGATTTCACAATACCATGTTGTATATGCACTCTGTGCTGAAAGCAGTAATAGCGAGGTTTCTCATTGCCACATTAGCAAGACACTTAAACAAGCTTCTTCATTAATAATCTGCTGCCTATACCTTCAGATTCCAGTGTCTGGTCTCACCACTCCTGGTTCTCTCAGCTGCCTTTCCACCCCCCACTGAATTTAAAGCTATTTTGGGTGTCCCACCTGCCCCCTTGGGTCCTACCAGCTCCTATGAAACAGAACCTGAGGCCATTTCAGAGAAGTGAGGAGTGACCGAGGTCCCAGCATAGATGGGGGGATGTGAGTACTTGCAGATGTGACCACACCAAACCCACAGCTGCTGTTTCCAGCTGGTACCACCATGTGCTGCTGTGCAGTGCCGTGCAGGGGTGCTGTCAGGGTAGGAAGGGGGGTATATCTGCATTGGCACTGGGTTACATGGCAGCAAAAGAGCAAAACTTGTTCAGCCAGGCTTTGACCAACCTGGCTACACTGATTTTCACCCTTGGTGGGGGCACCTTGGGCTCTGCAGACCACCTTCACTTGATGCAGTGGAGGTAAATACTGAAGTATTTCATGGCTTTTTAGCTACACTGTTGATGCCTGTTTTCAAAACATGCCCATTTACATGAGACTTCCACACTTTAACAATTATGTTCAGGCTCCTCTATGCCAAAATCCCTTTGGAAAATGCAAGTTGCTGTTACAAGTCACTGCAGACAGTGGGTGGATTTATTGTCACATCTGAAGTCTGCAAGTAGTAGTTCTCAGCCCCTTTTTCCAAGGATGGGGAGATGGCAGTGGTGAAGATCCTGCTGTTGATGGAAGAGGGAACACACAGTGCAAGTTGTAATGGGTACAGAGCCTGAACTGTCCTCTTCTTCCCAGATCCTTTTAAATTTAGGCTTGGCAGGTCAATGTGGAACAACCTGATACATTTGTTCTCTGAATGGAGAGAAGTAAATTGCTCAGGATTTTATTTGTCTTGTTTCATAAGCACTATACCCACCCTTAAATAAAAATGAGATGTCTGCATAGCCCATGTGCACTTTCAAACTGTATAGTTTTCTTTTGAAAAGCAAATTTTTTTCCTGCTCCGAAGAATATGTTTTTTGCTGGGCACATCAATTTGCACATTCTCCCCACTGGCAATATCCTTTATCCTCTGCTTCCAGGTCACCCTGGCACTACACTGGAATCTGTAGGAACAGGGATTGTTTCATGACATGTTCATGTAGCACCTAGAGAAATGAGGCTTTAATCTGTCAATAAGTTATCACACGCATCCCTAGTCCATGAATACAATAAATTGACATAATGAAAATGGATAAACTGGGAGTGCATTTCATTGTGGAAATAGTACCTAATATGGGAATAATTCGTAACTCCTCAGGGTTCTAGTGCTCCTTTCTGCTTTGCTTTGAGCACTCAGAAGCATGCTCACTGCAAGATGGTTTGTGTTAGGAATGATGACATTTGCTTAATTAAATTTCAAAAATATCAAAGTGGCAGCCCTACTGGGTCAGAGTCAAGAACTTTTCCATGTTTTCTGGTGCTCAGGCAATGTTGTTGGTTGGTGATTACTGAATTTTCAGTTTATACTCTCAACAACACATTGCTGATGGCAAATATGATATAATTTTTGGTCTGGAAGCCTTATCAATACAAATCTGTCTTTATAACTTAGCAATGCTACACTAGCCAAAGAGAGAGCAGCATTAACTAATAATTCTATAGATATGTGGATGGCTTTTATTAATAGTATGACCAGGTATTTTGTTAATTTTAGAGCAAATGCCCATAACCAGGATCATGCTGTGTTGGACTCTCAGCAAGGAGCAAGACATACGTGCTCCAAAGCAGCTGAGTGCTAGAAAACATGGATGGATATAAATAGGATCATGTAGGGCCAGGAGCAGGTGTGGGTGTAAGGCTCTGTTAGCAGAACTGAGCAATGAGGACAGTGTCTCATCTTGCATGGGACTGTCACCAAGGTTAAATCAACCTCTGTCAACCACTGTGTCCATAAAAAAAAGAGACAGGTCGTTGCCGTGGAAGGCTCCCTTCTGAAGGGAGAAGAAGGCTCTATATGCTGGTTGGAACCACTTCTGAGGGAGGTCTGCTGTCTCTCTGGGACATGGGTTAAAAATGTGAAGAGAAAGTTTCTTACCTTCACACAGCCCTCAGATTGTTCTCCACTATTAATTTTAGGGTAGGCAGCAATGAAGTTGCACCAGGAAGTCGAAGGGCAGTCAGGATACAATTCAAGGCTTTGGGACAACTGGTTAAGGGATCTGGACCGCAGGTAGTGCTCCCCCTTATCCTATCAATTGCAGGGAATGTTAAGGAAAGAATCAGGAGGAGACAACAGACCAATACCTGGCTCTGAGCCTGGTGTCACCTGCACAATTTGGGGGTCAATTTACATGACAGCAGGGCTGCTGATAACAGATGAGGCACCCCTGTCTCAGAGGGGGAAAAGGATCTTTACACTTAATACTTGGAAAAATTTGTTCACCAAAGGGATTGCCAAGCACTGTAACAGGCTGCCCAAGGAAGTGGTGGAGTGACCATCCCTGGAGGTATTTAAAAAGCATGTATCTGTGGCACTGAGGGACATGGTTTAGTGGTGCACTTGGAACTGCTGAGTTAATAGTTGGACTCAATGCTGTTATAACCCTTTTCCAGCATAAATGATTCTATGACAGCATTCCAGCCTATCCATGTGCCTTTAAAATCAATACCCAAGATCCTCTCTGTAGGTAGGTCAGAACAGGGTTGTCTTTTAAGCAGTAGCAAATGTTCAGATACCAATAAGACCATGTAAAGCTGTGTGTACGTATAAAATGCTGTCGGTTCCCAGCACTCACTGGGTACTCCTGCAGCTACAGAGCATGCATATAGCCCCTGCCTGTAGCAGCTCCCCCCACACCTTGTGCCAGTTTCCCTGAACCTTGAAAATGTGGTACATGCAGATGGACTTTCTAATGGCAGCCCATTTCAGCAAGGTGCAGTGTTTGGTGCTAGTGCAGATCTAAAGGAACTGTAGCTGCTCTGTGTCATCTTTCGGTGATGCCATCTTTGCTTCTGTCTCCATTCGATCTGTTTTAATTAGGTTCATCATAGGCACCACTGCTATGGTGATACTGCAATACTGCTGCTGCAGAGCTCCCCAGAAAGTCTGGCCCTGTGAGTACCTGGCACAATGAGCAGAGGTTGTAGGGCTGCTGTCTGCCTGGTGAGGAGAGCTAATGGAGCTGCTGGGAGCAAGTCATCATGGGCTGAGTGCAGTTTGGGGTGAAAAGGCTAGCACAGGCACTCGGCTGCCAGAACACTCGTGGGTGGAGAGGAGCCCTGCGGCAGCACTTTTGTGCCGTGTCTTCACTTTGAGGTTTGGATCTGGCCTTGAGGGCATCTCAGAGCCCTGGGCGGCTTTGAGGGTGGTATTGGGGCTGTGTATGTGTGTGCTGTTGATCCATTATGGAATTCAGAGGGCAAAAGCTTGGTCAAAGAAACAGCAATTAGTGAGGAGGTGCCTAAAACTGAAAGGAACAGAAAGAACAACCCAGATGTATCCAACTGGACAAATCTGTATATAAACAGTCTCAAACTGTTTACAGACTCCAAAAGAAAGAGGAATACAAAAGATTATTTTTCTGTCTGAGAGCAGAGGACACATTCTGGTTCTTTGTCCCTTCCACCAGTGTTGGACAGCTTGTTGCTGCTGATGACACAGTCTGTGCCTGTGGTGTTTTGGAGTGCGGGGCTCCCTGTATTACACAAGCGCTTCCATTGATCACCCAGCCATTTCTGCAGTCTCTGCCAGATACATCAGGAGAAGCATAGCAACTACAGGCATCCACTCATTTGGCTTCTTTCTCTTCTGCCCTTCTCCCTGTATCAGAGCACCAAATCATCCCCTGCCCTGGAACAATCAGTCGTTAAAAAGAACTTTGTTACTGCCAGGGCACGTCTCAAGGCACTGCAGTCAAGATTACTTCTGGGAAGGAGAAAGCGACGTAGATTTTCATCTGCTGCAAAAAGGAAAGAATGACCATTTTAGAACTCTGTTTTTATTTTTACCCCATATCCATGCAGGACAGCAGCGTAGGGCTGCACCACTGCGAGAGATGGCTTGTCAGAAGCTTCTCTGCCATGATGAGTAAATAAAAGCTCAGCAAATAGATCCCCTTTTCCCAAGAGAGGAGGAATTTGGCAGAGGACATCCAGAGGATGCAAAGGGTTAGCAAACATTGCGAAGATTGGGGCATGGAGTTTCAGATCTCTGGCTAGAGAGAGAAATTGCTTCAGGCAGCCAGAGGATGCTTCATGATCCCTCTGTTAGCAGAAAAGGAGCCTGCTGAAGTGTCTGTGGTGTGCACGAGTGGAAGCAGCAATAAAGTAACTATGCCAGGATCCTCAAGTGAACAGAACCTGCTGCAAGGAGACACGGTCTGGGTTAGTTGATGACAAGCAGAGTTCCCAGCAGCAATTGCCTCCTACCCTGGGATATCTCCTCTTCTTGCATTTAGTTCTGAGTGAAGCAATTGGACTGTCAACACTCATGGCTAGGCCATGCTCACAGGACCACAAGCCATGTTTCTGCAGCAAAGTGGAGACTGGAGGTGGGCTCAACACACTGCTGCCTGTGGGAGAGGGAGGGGTGGGGAGGGGCTAGGATTTCTTAACCTTTACTGCTCCCTTCTTGGAAGGAAAACTGCAGGACCAGCTTCTTACTTAGCATAAAAAGACACATATCCATGGAGCTGAAGAGTGTTAATTTCCTTAATGAGGAAAAGAATAGAAACACAAAAATATTGGTTGGAAGTGTTCTCTGAAGGGCCAAGGTCATCCAGGCTCCTGCTTGGCACACGACTATCACATTACATCAAGTCAGCTTTCGCATTGTCTAGCCAAGTCTTGAAAGCCTCCAAGGATGGAGGGTGCAGAGTCTCCCTCTCTAGGACATGTTTTCTGCTAATGTCCATTCCTTCTCCCAAGTTCCAGCCTGAATTTGTTGCCCCTCATTTGTCCATCTGTTGCTTGCAGGATGGATTGGGGTCTATCAGTCTCCCCCAAAGGAGGTGTGATTTGCAGTAGGGTCCTGTTGGATCACCCCTCCATCTCCCTGTCTTGGGACTAAACCCACCCAGCTCCCTCAGCCTCTGCTCCTAGCTTGTACGCCCTGTCCCTGCTGTCTCAGTACCCCTCTAGCTGGGCCTGCTCACACTGAGGGGTCCAAAGCAACACAGAACATCACCGGTGGCCTCTGTGGAACAGAGGCTTCCCCCTCCCTGCCAGCTACATGCCTCCTCCTGCAGTCTGTCAGGCACTTTGTCATGCTGGCGATGCCAGTACATGCTGGGCTCAAACAAGGTGTGACCCGTAATTATAGCAACATGAAATGCAGCAGAGGTCTCATTCACTGCGCTGGAGATAGTACAGTAAGCAAACAGTTTCAAAATCCAATTTCATAGACACAGATTACATTAATCTCTTTTAATAGCTAAACAATTCAGTTTTCAAGATAGGACAAAGCATGGGATATTCTTTACAAAACTGGTGCTTCAAAGGTGCCTACATCAGATTTAGAATCCTAACTCCTAAGCTCCTAATAGTAGAACCGATTGTATCTTTTCATATAGTAGTGCTACAAAACTTGTGTTTAATCTCCTCTTTTTATAGCATGCTGTAGCTGCCTGGGCTTGCCTGTGGAAAGCAAATGTAGATTGTCTTTGCCTTCAAATACGGTATGAGGAAACTTACTCAGCCCTCACCAACTGATCTTGGGGGCCTGTGGAATGATAAAAGCTGAAGTTATCAAAGTATCTGTAAACTGGCTTCTGATTTCTAGCTGGAGCACCTCCCTGAATCTGGACCCTTTGATTTAAGGTGGCTGCTTTCTTTCACCATGTCTCAACAGGCAGGAAAGGGCATAGCTTTAATTCCTGTTGTCTCAGTCAGATTAGCTCAACATGACTGAAAACCCCTCTTCACCTCTAGAAATGCAAAAGTGAATGTGGATCTACATTGGAATCTTCTGCCCTTGTAGTAAGTACCATGTAATATACAGGGATGTTTCTACACTGCCAAAAATATTGGTGTAAAAGGCTTTTCTTGTTGACACTTTTGTTTGAAGAACCCAGATAATCTGTCCTGGGGAAGGCACTATTTATTGAACTACATCGCACATTTTTAGAGAATTTTCAGGTCTTGTGGTCTAGCCATATCCATTCTAGGTTGATTTCTAGTGTTTGTGTTGTGATTTAGGGCTCTGACAAATGTGCTCTAACAAGTGATGGTGAGGTGACTGAAGAGGTGACCCACCCAGCTGCTTTTACTGCTCTGCTGGCAAAGATTACAGTCCCTGCAGTGCAGCTGGAGGAAGACAACATATGTCCAGGGCAGAGCTGCTCCAAATGGCATTTGAGTTGAAATCTCCAAGGAGGTGGGATTAGACTAAACAGAAGACTGTGAGCTAGAGATACTGAGATTTTGTCCATAATGGTTTATGCCCACATAGAACATCTCTGCTTCTGTGCCTCAAGTCCTAGCAGACCCTGCCCCGTGTTTCTGTCCTCTCCTTTATGAACTGGCAGTTGTCCGATGCTAATACAAAATTATATAGAGACTTCAAGCCAGCCAAATTTTCTTCTATTTCACTCAGAAGGTGTGGAGGGGACTGAAACACCACCAACTTCTATCAGATTAATCATGATACCCATCTCTCAGGCAGTGATAAGTGTCCCTGTGTGTCTGTGCCACTCTACCCTGTGGTTGCAGAGTAATGTCAAGCAGGTGACAGTGTCTTCATCTGCTCATTTGTTTTCCACCCAAATCTGGGGCCGGAGCCCTCCCCTGATGCTTCTGCATGGTCAGCTAGCAAGGCTCTGCTTCCAGGGAAGTCCCTTCAACCTCTGTTCTGCTACAGGAGTAGCCTGCTGTAGTGGTGGCCTGGCTGTCAGGAAGGGAGCTGGCATGAGCAGTGTTTCTTTCCTCTCCTGACTCAGAGGGTGTCTGGCCAGAGACTGCCCTTGCACCCTGGTACAGCAGCAAGCAATAACCACTGCAGGAGAGAGTCAGGACTGACTGCCCTGAGCAGTACTTCCTGGCTAAATTACATGAGAGTTCTCCTCTACCTGGCCCATTACTAACACAGCAAAAATCAGTGGGAAAATGCCTGGGCCTTAAATATACAATGAGCCTTTCCCCACCCATTACCACCTGATAAGCTGCTCCAGGCTATCTTGTTTATGTTTATGAGTGTTTAATAGCATTTGCGTTTGCCTTGAAGCTACAGGCAGCTATGTGCTGTAGTGTGCTGAATTTTTTGTGCTGTAAGTACAAACAGATGTTTGAAGATCTGCTTTGAAGCGAATTTGTGCCCTCTACATTCTCTCCCAAGACTCCTCAGGAAGAGTATGCATCACTATATTCAGAGCAAAGCCTTGAAGGGCAGTGAGAGAGGAGACACATAGGAATAGTTAGCAGTGGAACTGGAACATTTAGTCGCATATCTATTGCATAAATCCTTCACAGCAACACTTCGGACATGAGTATGCATAAAAAAAATTTGCAGGGCCTCATTCCTACAAAGCAGCTGCTGCTGCATGCACATCTTTTAGGCTTGCCTAGCCTAAGGACAGACTCACTAGCCAGATCCTTGTTGCCCTCAAGAGCTCTTTCCTGCAGCCTAAATAATTTCCCTGATACCAAAAATCTCAGGGTGAGCAGAAATAGTAAAACCTGAGCAATGTGCACAGATGGCTCTTGCTCACTTCCACTGCTTCTGCCAGCTGCTCCTAGGTGTGGAAAAGCTTCAGAAGGCAGACTCAAGTGACATTAAGTAATTTGACTCTCTCTCAAAAACTCAGAGTCAAAACCTGTGAGATACCCCATGATACTTCATGCTACATGCAAAATAATGGGGAAGCTTAAACAGCTTCTGCCTCAGGCAGCTCCCAGTTTTTGTCAGAACACAACAGAAAGCCTGAGAGGGAAAGGTAAGGTGGCAATGGTGAAAGCAGCCAAGATTGTGCGGTGGTTGCTGTGTGGGAGGTTGCAGCCAGGACTCTCAGATGACTCAAACCACTGTGGTTTTATTTCTTCTTTTCTCACATTTTGAGCGAGAAGAGGGTGTGTCTGGAAGTTCAGACGCTAGCTTGGAACTTGGCTGATCTACATCCAGGTTTCTGCCTTGCCAGTGACTCCCTTGTGTTAGCTGCTCCCATCCCTTTTGCCCCTTGTTCTCCAAGGAAGAATGTGCTTCCATACCCCTGAGGTGTATGAGATTAATACCTGTGAGGAATTCAGCTACACTATGAGAGAGAGTCATATCAAGCCCTGGAGTGGTTTCGTCTGCATTACCTTTTTACCATAGGCAATGGAGAGCAAAGGGTATCTTTCAGAGCACTCCATGTAGCTGACTTTCAAATGCAAAGCAATGTTTGACCTGAGCTGCACAGGGAACTGATACTGTGCTGTAAATTGTGCTGTATCTCTCTAATTCACTCTGCAGTAAATGCTTTTTCTTAATTCTGCTTCGTTTCATACCTCTTGTATTTCTTGCTTAAACATGAATACTATTCACATCTTTATTTATAGAATTCTTTTTCATTTGCTAGTAACCACTCTTTTGTCTTGCTTAGTTCCATTTCATCTGGTACAGCTCTTCCTCCCTTCCTACTCCTCCTCATCCATGAGCTATGGGGATCACAAAAACACCTATCTGGGAGCCTGGGGGCTGCTTGCTGTACCCCTCTTTACCCAGCACCCCTAAAGTGGCCTGAGTGGAGAAAAGAGGCCATTCTGGGGAGACAGCTGACTGCTGGGCCTTCCCCTGAGGATTACACTGTGTACATCAGTACTGTAGTTAGCAAGTCTTGTCAGAGGTAGTGGTTCCTGTGAGTCATGTACAGCAGATCTCCTTTAAGCAGCAATGAAATTTGTGATGTTTTTGCTTGACATCTGCAACCTCAGTGGAAAGAAAGTGTGACTCTTGCCTTTGTTTGCAGCTGAAATCTAATCAAGGAGAGAAAAGAAGATGTACTTCTATAGGTTTTAATCTTCTACATGTAAAAACAGTGTTTTTCCAGTGTAAATTGAGAGGTGTAAGGCTCTGTGGGAGTGATCTCCTTCTAGGAATTTATTTGATGTGGCTGTGAGTGGCTCAGCAAGATAGGATGGGGAAAAAAGAAAGAGGCCCAAACCTCTAGATAACTGAAAAAGGGAAAGCACCCAGTGAACGAATCTTTACATGAAATCTCCTGTTTCTCCAAAAGAAAGGAAACCTTTCCCAGGGAGCTGACACCTACTTATAGTGTTTCATATTTTGTTTTCTAGAGAACAGCCAAGTTACACTAGAAAGTATGACCTGCCCAACCATAAATCAAAATAAATAAATATTCTTGGGTTTTGTCTTTTGCCTACTCAGTGCCAGTTTTTCTGTGCCCAGCATGAGTCTTTTAAAAAATTCTCCACAAACATGGAGGCCAGGGAGGCAGCTCCCTGGCCCTGTTACCTCCACAGTGGCTGATAAAACACAGAAGAGCTCAGACAGCCAATGATCCCACATCCCAAGAGGCTGGCACTCAATTTTTGACCTTGCTAGCTGTTTTCAGTGCAGGGTTTCCCACTCAGCCTTGTTTTTCAAGGAGGGACTGTGTCCAGTTGCCTTTTAGAAAGGGCAGTTTTTAAAATTGTCCTTGTTTGAAAAAAAATACTGTGTTGGGCAGCAGTGAAAACAAAGAGCTGAACGCAGTCTGGTGTGTGCTGTGCTGGTGTGATGAGGATGGGCCATGAGGCCAGCAAGTTTTGCTCATTTCTGCACTCTGTAGTGGTAAGCTGCTCTGTACAGTATTTTTCCTTTACCCTGGAGCTTCCTCCTAGGATCCTGCCAGTAACTTGATCTTGCTTTGATAAACCATCATGCAGACACGACATGAAACTGTAGTCCTAATGACCTGTGTTATTTAAAAATCAAATGACACTTTCTCAAGAGAAAGTTCTTCAGTTCCAGTGTTTTCCTAAGATAATTGTACCAAGGCACTGTATTACCCTCCCCTCTTGTTTCATTTATTGCTCACTTTGTCTAAACTCCTGCATTCCATTGCACCGCATTATTTTGTCATGTTCCACCCCATCATTTCAAAATAGCTTCCCTGTTTGTTTAAAAGTACAGCAAAAGCTTTAAAGACTTGAGGAAAGTGATGCCATATACTTTGTGTAATGATGTACAGCCTGCCGGTTCAATTTCACTGCCTTGTAGCACCAAATTATGAAACTCTTTGCCTCTTCATCTCCCCTCTCTTCTGAGCTAGCAAGAGATAAACAGGAAAAGGGGGAGACACCTTCTGTTTGATATTGTCTGACTCTAAAGTCAAGTCAGGCTCTGATATTAATAACTTCCTGTTTTGCTGTAAGTCTTCTGATAAGTGAAAAGCCTCCATGTGTGTTGACATCCTGAATTTAGGCAACTACATGAGTAGTGTATTCCCAGCCCCTGGGCTGCAAATTCCAGTTTGATATTTACCTCCAGGCCAGAATTTTAGAGTTGGAATTCAAATCACTGAAAATTTAGATGCCTAAATGCACAGATGGTTGCCAAAATACAAACTGCCTGACAGCCAAATGCTGACCCTGTAAGTGTCTTGGGACTTGAGAGGGCAGAATCTATACAAATTAGACTAATTTTATTTAGGAACTCAAGTAAGGATCCTAATTTGAAATGTTGGACTGTAGTTCATTGCTCAGGATGTGCTCAGAAGCTAGAAACAGAAAAGATCTGCAAAATAATGTGGAGAAAGGTGCATTTATGTAATATAACTTGTGCAAGATGCTTGTGAAATTTAGTATGTGTTGCATTGCATATTTTTTCACACATGCTTAAAATAGTAAGACCTTTTCTTTCCCAGCTATCTGTAGTGGGTTGACCCTGGCTGGGTGCCAGGTGCCCACTAAGCCACTCTACTGCTCCCTTTGCCAGTGGGACAGGGGAGACAATAAGATGGAGATCAACCAGCAGGTGAGATAGGGCAGCTTTATTACAGTGAAAGAAAAGAAATAAGCGAGAATCTGCCCCTGTGTAAGTGAAGGGAAAAGTCAGTCTCAACTTCCCATCAGCAGGCAATGTTTGGGCACTCCCGGGAAGCAGGGCTTCAGCATGCTGAGTGGTTCCCTTCTATGAGTCCATGGGACAGTTTGCTAGGGTTGTTTACCTGTTCAGGAGGAAAGTCCCAGGCAATGGGAGATGACAACCACCCCAGGAACCTGCCCAAATCCCTCCACACACATCCGTCTACACACCCGACCGCCCAGGAACTGGATGCCTCAGGGCAGATTTTAATAGCTCCTCACCTAAAGGTTTTTCCTCTTGCATCAGGATGACAACAAATTCCATGAATTCCATGGAATCACAACGGTATTGGCTAATAATATTAACAGTATCAGACAGCTTATATAAGGATTGGCAATGACCACAGAAGTCTGCAGTAAAAAAATCATGCACATTCAACATACAATCCTTGCTTGGAACAACAAAAACAACTAAACTAAACAGAAAGAAAAGAAAAAAAATTCCCCACACCAGATCCAAAAATAACATCATCACAATACAGAACAAAAATGGACAAACGACACAAAATCCACCCCTAGACCCTACAATTACAATACAAATTCCCAATTATCCTTCTACTTGAGAACATGGTTTAATACTTGTTTTGCCCAATATTTCTCCCAATTAATATCCTTATCTCAAAGTCCTTGTGACTGCCTGCATTCTCCACCAAAAACTGTTGTGGTTTGACCCTGGCCAAATGCCTGGCACCCACAAAAGCTGCTCACTCATCCTCCCCTGCCACAGCTGGGCAGAAGAGAGAAAAGTTTAATGAAAGCTTCATTGAGTTGAGATAAGAACTGGGAGAAAACACTCCAAGGGTAAAACAGACGTAACTTGGAAGTACAAAGGGAATTTATTACTAACAAAGTCAGAGGAGAATAATGAGAAGTAAAATAAGCCCTTAAAACACCCCTTCTTCCCCAAACCCCTCCCTCATTCCCACCAACAGTGCAGGGACACAGGGCATGGTGGTTTGGTCTGTTTGTCACCCAAGGTTTTCTTCTGCTGCTCAGGGAGAGGAGTCCAACCCCTGCTGCACCCTGGGGTGCCTCCTATAGGAGACAGTTCTCCACAAACTTCTCCAGCATGGTTCCAATCTCACTAGCAGCAGTCCTCCCAAAATTGCTGTGGCACGGGTGCAGTCCTCCAAAGACAGGCAACTCCAGCCTGGAAGCAGGGACACCCCGCCCTCCACCAGGTCTCCCACTGGATCACAGCCTCCTCCAGGCACCCACCAGCTCTGGCATGGGCGCCTCTCCCAGGGGCTGTGGGCAGATCTCTGCATCCCCTGTGGCTCCCCATGGGCTGCCTCACCATGGTCTCACCAAGGCCTGCAGAGGAATCTCAGCTCTGGCACATGGAGCACCTCCTGCCCCTCCTGCTCTGCCAACCTTGGTGTCTCCATGTTGTTTCCCTCACATGTTCTCTTCTCCTCCTCTTCTCTAGCTGGAATTAACACTGTGCACGCACCTCACTTTGTTTTGATTTTCTTCTTAAATCTGTTATCACAGAGGCATTATCAGCCTCTCTAATTGGCCCAGGCTTGGCCAGAGGCATCAGGGATTGGCTCTGCTGGACATGGTAGAAGCTTTCAGCAGCTTCTCACACCTGTGGAAGCCACATCTGTGGCCCCCCGCTACCAAAAACCAGGCCACGTAAAATCAACACACTACGAATTATCCAAAACCCTTTCCTTGTGAATTGAACTACTTCCTGTGGATAATACACTGCTTTGCTACCTGCTGCAGAGGTAGAGTCCCTCTGAATGCCCAATGCCTGTGTACTGCTGCTCTGCATGACTGGGAACAGTCTCCTGATCACAGTGTGAGACAGGAAAGCTTGGACTTAGCAGTTCTAGGAGATTTACAAATCATAACAGCTAATCAAGATTTAAAACAGCTCTGGACTGAAAAGGCTAGCAAGTGGTCCAGCTGTGAGTTAATTCATTAGCTGCAGTAAATATCACTGGAAGAGCTTGTCAAAAGGAAATGTGAAGCAGCTGAAAAGAATCATCCTTAAAGTGAATGTCAGAGGCTTTTGCAGCTGTCATCCAGTGGAGGGGAGACTGGGCATTGGAGAGAAAATGAGGGTGAAAGACATAAAAATTTGAGTACAGAGGATATAGTACCAGTTCCCACTGAATGATTATAAAGGAAGCAATCTCACCACTACAGGGACCTAATTAGAGACTGAATCTCACAACCACCTAACATCTCCTCCAGGACTCTGAGAAACCCAAACCAGCAAATGCAGCCCTCTCAGAGCAGCAGAAGGAAGAGGCTCTGCTGCTTCAGTGGCACAATGGAGTATCACGTTTGTGTAGCTGGGGGCGTTTCCACCATTCTTGTGTCCTGCTCAGCGCTCACTTAGGTCCAGAGGAGCCACGTGGTTTTCTTGCCTGCCAGCACAGCATTTTCTTGGTCCCACAGAAGGCAACAACAGGCTTCCACTGCCACATACCTGAGCATCCCAGAGGAAAGGCCCCAGGACACTTTTCCCCAGGCAAATATAAGAGCTAATTGTCAACACTAACAAGACAGATTTTCACATTTCTATGACTGATCTGATAAATCACTATTTCTCTTGCTCTCCTAAATGTGCAGATCGATATGAGTCCTCAGGCCTCCCTGGAGGCACCAGTGCTGTCAGTCAGAGGTTGCATGTATGGTTCACTTAGGCCTTGGTGCAGGGCTCAGCTCCACCTCACTCCAGCCCATCTGAGACACCATCACCTTTCTCTCCATCTTTGTGGAAACGTGGAAACACTGGCTTCAGTTTGAAGCTGATCTTTGGCAGCAATGCCCACTCCTGCTCTAGCTGCTCCCTCCTACCTCTGAGTTGCAGTGCATCACCTCATCATTGGTATGCCAAGCAGGGAATTCTCTGAGTTGGGTCTTTTCTTTGGTAATTATTTCTAAGCAGCAACGTGTTTTCACTGGGTTTTATTTATGGCTGGTTCATTCTGGGTGCTGGTCCTTGGCACTTCCCTCCTGGTGCCAGGAAGGGCTGTGCCAGCAGAAGCCATGCTCTGGGGTGGGTGAGCAGCAGGGTCAGCAAGAAGGAATTCTTGCACCTGCTATTGCCATGAAAGGTACTTTTAATGTAGCCCTGTGAGGGTTCAAGGGCTGCAGGGGTGTCTTCCATTATCACTACCACTAGCAGTGACATTTTTTTCTAGCAGGATTTTCCAGGCATAGGGAAGGTCTATGCCTTCTGAGACAACTCAGGCAGGGAAGAGAAGGAGTAACTGCTCAGGATGCACAGATGTTTGGGGGGCAGGGGTTTATGGGTCTCCTCTGAAGCTGGGAGGAGATAGGTGACCTGCCCAGGGAGAGCTCAGCTGACATCTGACAAGGGCATTTTCATAGTCAAGATAAATGGATGCCTTTTGTTTTGTTCTAGGGAAAGCAAATTGCTAGCCTGAGACCAGGCTAGCCTATGCCTTTAGCATATGAAACAAGCCTAAACCACTTCATTTGAGGTTGTTATTTATTTGGGTTATTTTGAAACATTTCTAGCATTTATTTTCCATTTTTGGCTGTCACATGCTACTGTCTTCACTCCTATGTATATGTTTTCTTCTCTAACATTTCAGATCTTCTCTCTTGTAATATTTTAAATCCTTATTTGACTGGTGCTGCAGATGGAGAGTATTAGTTACCTTCCATAACCACTCTGGCCACAATGACTTGCTTTGCTTGACAAGCTGATTACTTTGTCAAGGTGAATGTTAAGTCTGTCTGGAGTATCTCTATGTGTCTTGTGCTAGATTGCAAGCTGCTTTCTTACTGGACATGCAGTTTCTCCAGACACAGAATACTTTTGAGGGGATATTTTTCCCCTCACTTTCCTCCTGAGAGTGATGTTGCTGCAGTTTATACCAGGAAGATTTAGATGGTTGTATCTGTGAATTTGACAAGCTAGTGGATGGCAAGCAAACCCAACTGATAAAATTCCATTGATAAAGAAAATTCTCACCCTAGTGACTACTCAGAGAAGTCCACAAGTAGAGATTAGGAGTTAATAACAACTGCACCAAGTCTGCCAAAGCTGCTGGGGATGTGACCAACAGACATTTCTGTGGAGCCAAAGAGTCACTGCATGCCTGCTCCCTGCTGCCCTTCATCAGCAGGTTTGGAAGAGAAGCATCTCAAGAGAGCAATGGGACTGATGGCTGTGGGTTTGATATTTCTGCATTTGTAAGGTTTTCAGCCTGTCAGTAGCTGATTTTCTTCTCATGAGAAGAATTATTGGGAGTCTTTCTTTCAAGGACAAGTTCATGTAAAGAACCGTAACATTTTTAAGTTTCTCATAACAACCCTCTCCCAGCTGTTGGTTTTGTTATGTAACCAGTGGAGAAAGGTGTCCATTTTACAGACCAATCATATGCTTTCTTAGCACAGCATGTTATAAAAAGGCTGGATGAATTGTAAATAAAAGCCTTCTGAATTTTCTTCTACCTTGGAGTCAAGCTCTTTATTTCATGTCCAACAGTGACATATGGCCTCCCCAGTTACAGGCAGTAGGGGTCAGTCAGGAGCCTTTGTGACATATTTGCAAAAAATGGCTTAAAACTGCATAAACTCATTAAAGCAGGAAAGAAACTTCCTGTGGGTTGTCACTGGGGTTGGTGTCTCAGATTGCCACTGACACAGAAGTCCATAGCCCTGCTTCACAGAGCCAGTGCAGGATCCAGGTGTGTCTCTGCTTGCCAAAGTGGCTGTAGGCAGAACCAAACTTTACCATGCACAAGACACCCAGGCCTTCAGAGACCTTCAACTGGTCATATCCTGCATGATCCCTAAAAGAGGCCAGACAGCAACAGCAGCAGGGAAGCTGTAACATAAGTAGTGGCCTCAGATTGTCCATTGGATATAGTTGAGACACAATAGCAAAACTCAAGTAAATGAAATGCATTTCTTAGCACTTTCTGAGAGTGAACAGGTTGTGTTGTTTGTGAGCTGCAAGCCACATCAAGTCACAGAGAAATTGCTGCCTCTGGCCCTAAAATATCATTGTAAGAAGGTAAGAAAAGCATCCAAATTTCTCTTAATTCTTTCTAGATGGTACATTATAAGCAACTGGCAGTCAGACCACCATAGATATTAAGAATTCAGGAAACATTATTAAGCAACACAAAGAATAGAAAACACTGTGTACTTTCTGAGAAGACTGGGGGGAAAGTCCTGTGCCGCTGAATGCTTTGGGAGAATAGGTCCTAATAGCTACAGTAGCCAAATGTCACCTGGGACATTTGGCATGTGAAAAGTTCTTTTGCAATATTTAATTTGGTGACTGTCTCAACATCTTGAGCTCTTTGCAGAATAGAAAAGAAAATGTTGACCAGTGTCATTTTCTGATGGTACAGGAGCACCAGAAATTTCTCTAACCCTGTATGGTGGTATCTGACCATCTTGGATACCTGAGGGGGCAGGTCAAAGGAAAACAATGTATAGACATGGTTTCCAAAGGCCCCTATATACTAAAATAAACAAAAGCATGGTATACTTGGTAAGATGAGGCAAGCATTTGTAAGAGGTACCTTTGTGAGTGAACCTCAGGGCTACACTGCCCACAGGCAAACCAGCTCTGGGTGCAGTGTCAGCACCGAGGGCAAATGCTGGGATGCTCTTTTTGCAGGCAGATGCTGTCCTGGGGTTTCTGTCCTTCCAGGAGGAAGGAGAAAAAGCAGCTTTTACCATCCAAATGCATGACATTCCTGCTCCTCCTGGGTGGAAAAGAAGGGGAGCTCTTCTCCCCCTCTGCCTGCGAGGGAATCACTGACTATCGGTGTGAGGGGCAAGAAGCTGGCTCAGTGCAGACCACGTTCTCCGCAGGGACTGCACCCCGGCCGTTCCCTGCCCTAGACCGGTATGCTGGGATGCCCTGGCCTGCCCCTCCCAGGCTTCCCCTCTGCTCTGTAGCTCCGAGCTCTGCCACTTTCTGTCCTTGGAAGGGCAGAGGTGGGGGAGCAGGCTCCCAGCAGCTTCAGAGGAGCAGAGGGTCTCCATCGGGGGTGTCTCCTTGTAAGAGATGAAGAGCAGTCACCTGCCTCCCTCTGCAGCCGGCAGCGCTCTGCTTTTTCTCGTTGTTTATTACCTGACGTCTGTTTTCCTGTGTTTCCCTGCAGGCTGGGAGCCAGGAGGGCTGGCGCTTGGGACACCTCCTCCTGGTGGGCTGCCAGGGACGGTGGCAGTGTCCTCCCGCCCAGGGCGGTGGCCCCGGCCCCGGGCACACGGCATCCATCCGCGCTGCGCGCCCGACCCTCCCCTGGAGACCTACTTCTGGGAAGAGGCAAGGTAACCTCGCCACTGAAAATAGCTGGGACGGCGGCCAGCGGAGATTAATGGCATCATTAACGTCCCCAGTTTATTTATAGGCTTAAAAATGCCTTGGACCTGCAGACTGAGCACAGTTGCTCCGTGTAAGGCAGGGACGCACAGGTCTGCTTCTGCCTTTCCCCTTCCTGCTGTTTCCTCCTGACTGCTGCTGGGACTGTAAAACCTCCGGAGCAGGCAATGTTTCTCATTGTGAAGCTACTTTGTAAACCTTCCTAACTTAAGGGATACACACAGATACTTTTTCTTTTTTTCAAGAATGCTGTATTTGTCTGGTCTCCTTCCTCTACCAAGTTTTTCTGTGCACACTGTGTATCCTTAGAGAAAATTCTTTTTGATGAATTCCTGAGGCAAAGGCTGAACAGCCAACACAGGAATTAGTGATTTCCCACCCTGGGTTTTAAACTGTGAGCTCTGTGGGAGGAAGACTGAGATTCTCATGGATCTGGAGAGCATGGAGAGCACTTGGGGCATGTAGGAACCTAGTGAGAAATGAAGATGCAATTAGTAATCGTGGAGGTCTTCCAACAAAAGCTAGCAGAGCTAGCCCAGCTCCCAGGTTCTCCAGGAGCCTCATGGGATTGGTGAGAAAAGGAGAAACCACCCCAAGTGTGTTGGCCCCAGAAGAGGAGTTTTTGGCTTGTGACCTGTGGCCATACTGCCTGGTCTGTTTCCCAGTGGTCAGTGAAAGGTAAGTGAGAAAGGAGATTTGCTGTCAGCAAGCACAAATCCAGGGATAGGCTGTGTGACTGAGAGTTAGATGGTTCCATGAGTAGGAGAAAAAAGTAAAAATGCCTGTCCTCATACCCAGAAGCATGGATCACCAGCGTGGCAGCTCATGGATGTGAGGTCATTCCAGAGGGCAGCTACCCTTCGCTTCACTGTTGCTTTTTTGTTGTATCAATCTGAGATAAACTCCTTTGTCAGTCTCTCCTTGGCCCTCATCTTCTAGGGATGAAATAAAGAACCAGCAGAGATCCACTCAAACCTTGTTGTCTCTTTTTTTTTTTTTCCTCTCTGGGCAGTGAGAATACTTCAGAGCAGAGTGAAGGAGCCCAAAATGGTAGAAGGAGGGTTTCTCTGCCACTACAGGTGAAGCCACAATCTTGGGATGTCCTCACCCTGCCAACAACTGCTGGTCTTGAGGCATCTTCAGGCCTTGCTTTCCTCTTCCTCTCCTTCCCACTTGTGTTCTTGACTCCAGATCTCCTCCCTCCCATCTTGGCCAGGCCCCAGCTCTCCTGGGATGGGATTGTGATGAGGATGGGAATGCCTGCTCACATCTCACTTTCCACATCTCTTAAATGGTACCATGACACTCAACTAACTTTATATGGAAGTGTTCCAGGCTAGGTTGGGAGGGGCTTTGAGCAATCTGGTCTAGTGGAAGGTGTCCCTGCTCATGGCAGGAGAGTTGGAACTGGATGATCTTTAGGGCCTCTCCCCAGCCCAAACCATTCTGTGACTGTCTACAGTCCTTTGAAGGGCAAAAGCAGGCATGCAAGTCTTCAGCCATCCAAAGATCATAACTGGGAGAGTATTTCCATGCCTGATATACATGAGATCTGGTGTAATTTTAAAGGCTTCAAGGAAAAGGCAAGTCATATGCAGCACCTGAGACAAAGGTGGGAAGGGGGGGAAAGAGTCATGTTTAACTGTACTCTATTTATTCTAGGAAAGAGACACATTTTATATAGTTGTGTCTCATCTATAATTCCTGAACATCTGACCAGAAAAGTCAGTGCAACTTTCTCACTAGACAGATATCAGACTAGGGGAGTGAGTCTTGAGACCATCTGCATCTCAAACTGATTACCTGCTTTGAAAAGTGAATATAAAAAGTAGAAATTGGGGTTTTTTTTAACAAGATGGCTAAATTTCATTTCAGCTCTGGAACACCTACTCCTGAATGCTGGTGCTACCCAGCTTCTGTGATATTACTCTCCCCTGATACAGAGAAGCAAGAGCTGGGGTTTTTTTCCTGTTTCACTGGGCTACACTCAGTTGTAACCATATTTAACCTTCCTTTTTTCTAGCTGCCAACACTGGGTGGCACTAAGTAACTCCTTCTGGCATTTTACAAAATTGACTCTAAAAACTTGAATCACACTGATTTGGCTCCACTCTGTCCTGACAGCAAATGGTTTTGTTTGAGAAACTTTGGATCATATGGCTGTTGCATAGAAACATCTGACTTGCATGGCATGTTTCGTACTTCCCTGGTTTGTTAGATTGTTAAAACTCTCATGAAACTCTGGCCTTACAGCCTGGTAAGGTTCAATGTGCTGTTGGACTTGAAAGCCAAATTTCCTATACTGAGTTGAAAATTTATGGAATACTTGGACATATACACCTTAATATCCAATCTGTGCTTTTATGCCAGAGGTTTAAATAAGTCTCACTGAAAGACTGAGGCCGATGGGTACCTCTGGAGATCACCTAGGCCAAGTTCTCTATTTGAGCAAGGTCAGCCAAAGAAGGGGTCAACCAGGTGGTCCCCAAAGGGTTCCAGGAGCCTGTTGCCAGCCCCAGAGTTTCCTTGTCAGTCTCTGAGTAAAGCCTGGACACTGCCATGTCTGCTGGCCACCACTGCCAGCTGCACACTGTAAAAGTCCTGCTAAAATAAATCAGCTTTAAAAGAAGCACCCCCCAAACACATGGCTGCCAGCCCCACTGGCTGTGCTTGCCCTACAAGTGCCCCAGCCACCCTTTATCCAGTCTGTAAGGGCTCCAGCGGGCTCTGGGAGATGCTGGTGTGTATGGTGATGGAGGTGGCAGAAAATCGGGGCCAAGTGGTTTGTCCTCAGAGGACACCCCAGGTCTATGAGCAGCCTGATCTAGTGGCTGGCATCCATGCCCATGATGGGAGGTTGGAACAAAATGATCTTTAAGGTCTCTCCCAGCTCAAGGCATTCTATGATGCTGTGACTTGTGGCCATTCTGAGCTACACCAGCTGTGGAGCCCCACTGCCACATCCTGCTAACAAACATTGCCATAGCTGTGCCTGTACCTGTCCCTAAGAAGGTGTTTACATTCTAACAGACAGCAGATGGCATAACCTGATGGGATCATAAAGATTTGTGTCCTGAAAGGAGGCCATAGAAACACCAATGGTAGTAGCTAAAAATCCTCAACACGGGAATTAAGTGAGCAAGTCTTGGCTGACTTGCCGTGGCCGTTCTGACAGCAGTGGGAGAGGTGCACTGAGGAGGAAGCTGCCCACAGCAAGAGATGGTAAGTGCTGAAGATCCTTGTCTCCAAGCAGAAGAGCAGGCAGAGGGTGAGACCATCTGGTGGCTACATTAGAGCCAGGGCAGCACTGATCATACATGAAGCAGTATCTGCAGTGTCCCTTCCCTCTCCTGTGGCAGTGGTAAGGGGGTACAAGTAGAGGCAATGCTGTCTGAAGAGCAGCTTACTCACTGAAAAGTGCAGTTTCTGGTTGAACAAAGCTATCTGCCAGTTGGTGTGCAATCATTCGTCAGAATTAGCCCCAAAAATTAGAAATATAAAAATGGCTTGCTTTGTTGGTTTGGGATTTTTTTTTTACTATTTTTTTTTACGCCAATCTCAAAAGGAAACCTCACCTGGAGCAAGGATTTACCCCACATGTTGTATCTTCAGAGTGGCCAAACCACAGCACAGCCTGCAACAGGGCTCTTTTAATCCTCTCGCTGTTTATTGGACCAGGAATACCTGCCCCAAAACTGCCTGCCCCAAAGAATGGGCCTGGGATCTGATAGAGTGGATGAGAGCAATTGTTTCAGAGCAGCATTGGCTGCTCAGGGTCAGCCAACAAAAAAGAGGCTGAATTTGACAGCACAGCATGGCACTTGACTCCAGCTTAGCTTGGCCCTGTGTGTTGTGCCTATGGACCTAAGAGCAAACCAGTATTTTTGTAAGTTTGGTGGTTTTTTTATCCCAGCATAAAATGCCCAGGAAGATGATGCTATAGCTCACCAGTGCTGGAATTCCATAGGGTGTGTGGCATCACCTGGACTGAGGCATGAGAGTGTTCAGGAGAGCTGGAGGACGGAAAGGCTGGTGGGACCATGCTGGAGGAACCTCACAAGGGAATGAGACAGCTTGCTTATGTTGCTCTTGCAAGTTATCCATGCCCAGAGCCGTGGTGCTTGGTGGCCAGAGGGAGCTGCTTGTCCTGGTGCAGAGGACAGGGAACAATCAAGGATGAGGACCCATAATCAGCTGGGGAGCTGTTTCTGATGGTGTAAGCACGTCTGACAGGCATATATGGAAGTGTTCAGCTACATCACCAGCAAAGAAGAGATGAACTCCAGCCCTGAATTTGTGCTCATTGACTGCTGGGCTCTCTCCTAACTCTGAGGCTCTGGTTTGGATCACTCCAATAGCTGTTTCCAAGGTAAATGTTCTCCTTGGGAAGCAAGCTCGAGGCACTGTGCCTGTGAGCCCAGGGGTGCCACTCTGCCCTGGCCTTTGTGCTGAGCAATGTAGGCACAGCCAGGCACAGCCAGTCTCCTGCCTCTCTGTGCTCCACCTCAACGTGCCTCTGGTGCTGCCTGGCACACTGGGTGTGATATTGCTTCCAGGAAAGCTTTTTAAAAGTATTTTCCATATGAGAAACAGAAGGGGTTTGAACTTGCATCCTGTGTGCTCTGAGGCTGTGTTGTAGGCAGTGGGTTGTAGTGGGTAATAGCTTCTCTTCATAGGCCTTGTGGCTGAGGACAAAATTTTCCTTGGGAATCTGCCTTTCCACTCCCATGAGGGTTTAGGGGTTGACCTGTATCATGCTTTTTTAGCCTTTAGTTTGACTGCCAAACAGAAAATCAACTATTGGAAGATCTGCCTTGTCAAATAGACAAAGGCCCCAAGAGGCAGAAGCTCTTTGGAAAGAGGCCTTGGCTTTGCAGGGATCATGAGGATTTGTGCAGAATTCAGGCAGAGGATAAACCCCACTATCCAAGAGGATAACTTGAGGAAAGGGAGTCGCACAGGATTTTTCCCCTGCTGTAGGAACCTTTACTGTAATTCAGCTCGTGTTGATTAACCCTGGATGCTGGATTCTTTAAAAGTGATTAGTGAGATCACCCTGGAAGTAGAAACAGATGTGCCATCTGTTACAGAGTGTATGGGGCTTAGAGGGAGGTTTTGCTGAAGCACAGTTGATCCCAACACTGCAATGAGACTTCATTCCTGTCACCTTCCCGTTTACCTCCCCAGAAGCTAAACACCCCTGTGAACACAGGAAGTGAACTGGTGGGATTTGCTGTCAGTGGACTGGAGCTGTAGTCCTGGCCAGTGACTGGGTTGAGAGATGAGCTATGGTGGCATCTCAGCCTTCAGGGGAAGACATGGTATAGGACTTGGCATCAGAGACACTTTCCAAAAACCTGAAATCCCAGAGCAGGAAGTCTGGGCTTCAGTCTGAACTCGTGCTGGTGCTGCCTCAGAGGATCTTTCCCTTCTGTGAAATGTAAACTAGAGGTGGGCTTTTTTTCAATCCTTCTGTGGAGTTATTCCTGTGCTGTATCCCTGCCCCAAAATGCTCTCCCTTCATCCTGCAGTGACTTGCTGCAGGTCTCAAGGATTATCAGAAGCACTAAGCAGCTCTGAGACAGCAATTGCAATTATGCTTCTGCAGCTGTGATTGTCCACAGCCGTGCTTTCTCTCTTCCTCCAGAGCAACAGAGGATTTTAAGGAATGGTGCAAGGCTGAAGAAGGCAACACATCCATATGTGCTTTCCTAAATCTAATCTGGCATCCTTCTGGCTGCCATAACCTCTGGAGGGCAAAGTGCACATTTGTGCAGTTCATAGCACATGCCTGATAACCAGTATCTGCTCTAATAGGGGAAGCATCACAGCACCTGGGGAGAACAGGAGCGGGTTCCCTTTGATCTGCAGGGCACCTCTCTCAGTACAGCTGCACAGCCAGGTAAAGCTGTCAGGATTCTTGTTTTCTGCTTCCCTTTTCTCAGAGTAAATCTTGAGTCTCATACTCAAAAAGAGCCTCCGCCAGGTCTCCACATAAAAATATAACAATATAACTACTTTTGATTATTCATACAGGAGCAGAGATGAGCCATTGCTTTATGACCACACAATAAAACAGGTCACTGTTCCTCATGTGCTTTGAAGCCTGGGACATGATCCAGTGGAGCTAGAAAATGGGACTCGAGGCACATGTAAGGGATTGCTACAGTGGATCCCTTTGCAAAGACCAGACCTAAATACACCTACAAAGCACAGGTACAGCTCCACAGTGGAAAAGGAGCCAGCATCCAGCTGCCTCCCTCAAGCAGAGGTGTTGCAGAGGAGGCTGAGCACTGCTTCACCAGTACCTTTGGGGATCTGCTGAATGTGCAGCTTGTTGGCATTGCACTGGTTTTACCTGGGTAAAGCCAGCTGCTCCCTAAAACAAATGACTTAACTGCCCTCCTGTTGCTCCTCTTGCCACATCTCTACCCACTATTACCTGCCCTTGCCCCTGGAGCCTCCACTGGGACCAAGGTGGGGCAGGTGATATGCCTCGAGGTGTGTGACCTGTGTGGGTGACCAGATGGATTCAGCATGCAGTTGTTCTTTACATTTCCAGAATATCATCTCAACCCCCAGCTCCAGCATTTCATGGCCATCCCCACGGCTTGTTCCCCAGGATGCTGGGATGAGCTCAGTTGAATTCAGGAGGGTAGAGGGGACAGCCTGGAGAAGATAACTCACCTTCTGGAGGCCAGGGCACATCTAGGGGCAGGTAGAAACTTCAAGAGCTGAGCCACCATCTCCTCCCAACACCACCTGTATGGTGAGGAACCTGAGTAAACCCCACCAGCTCCATTCACTCCAACAGGGATTTGGGGACACAAAAATATGTGGTGAGCAAGAAGGGCTCAGGTTTGCTCTCTGATTCTCTATAGAGGCATTTTGGCACCTCACAGAGGAGTTAGGGGACAGGCAAGCACAGCAGAGGGGGAAAGCAGGATGCTATCAAAGCCTGTGGAGCCATCAACTCCATCAACAGCTCTTTTTCCCCCCAGCAGTGGCAGCAACCCTCTGCCTCCCATCCCAAATGGAGCTGCCCCCCAGCATGCCTGGCTGTCCTCAAGGATGGCACGGCTCTTCCGGGCTCTCACTTGTTCATGCAGGGTTGATCCAAAAAAGATGTTGGCAGAAGATGTTACAGACCTTTCAAAATCTCTCTTCATACTCTGGCATTTCCTCCTCTCTATCCTCAGACAGGAATCACACAGGTCTGGACCTCATTCCCCAGCCCTGGAGCCCCAGCAAACAGGGTGCCCAGCAGCAAGTCCTCCCAATTACTCCTTCTAAAAACACTTTCACTGAAGAGTTGATTAACATGACAAAGTGCCCTCTCTGAGCACCGTGTGCCGTGCACAAGGATCACACACCCACTGCCCAGGGAGAGGATGGGGTCCAGACTCCTCCTGGAAGCCCGAATAGGTTAGGGGAGGAGGGATGTTATCCAGAAGGGCAATGGTCATCCATGGCAAAAAAGTCACATAATATAAATTTTTGTCCTTCTAAATTCCTCACATGCAAGCCATGGGGAAAAAAAAAAGACATTGTTACTCTCTATTTCCATGGAAGTTTAATCAGAAAAATGGAAAGCATGTTTAAAAAATAGGAAGAAGGATGCTGGGAATCTTACCTAAGGTGTCAGAATTCTCTGAGAGCACCTGCCTGGCTGTGTTAGCACTGCTGGACCCTGTGCCCTGCAGCTCAGCAATGCTCAGGGACAAGGCAGTGCACCAGGGGGTTTTTCTCCAGTCAGCATTCACACAGCTGGAGCAAGGGCACAGGAGGAAGTGCTGGTGGTCCTGAATGCTTTGTTTGAGCAGCTGAAAGGAGAGATGTTTTCTCCCACGGTTTATTGGAAAAGCAGAGTAGTGAGGCTGCCAGCACAGCCACAAGGTCCCCACTTGGTGATGAAGGTCTGCACCCAAGGGCGTGCTGGAGCACACTGTGACATGGCAGCCCAGCCTCCTCTGGGACAGAAACCACTCAGTGCTGGACCTACAATCCTGACACTGCCCAAATAACTCAGTAATAGCTCCCACTTCCACACACTCAAGCATAACCACACATTTTCCCCAAGTGTTTAGCAAATGTAACCTCTGTGTTTTATACCTTTCACTCATTGATCAAGCTGATGTGTTTCTCTTTTGGACAAATAGTCATTACATCTGAAAGTTTATGGCTTGGCTTTGAAGTTAATGTTCTCTGAGATGAAGGAGAAAGTTCACACTTCTTCTATTGCTTCCAGCCCTTCTGGCTGCAGACTGGATAAGAGAGTGATGCCTTCAATTTACAAGTGATGACTATTTTTGCAGGCAGAAAAGCCAAAAGACTTCTTAATGTAATAATGGCTTGAATATTGCTATAGTGCTCAGCAAAATGCTGGAAAAGGAGGGAAGTGAGTCCAGGAAATGTATGGATGCCCCAGACTGGTTATTTCTCTATTTACTGTCTCATTTTCATCTGAGGCTGTGTTTCCCTTCCTCCACTTTTTTGCTGTTGCAGCCACTCTGCCTCAGTTTGTCCACAAATTGTAATTTTCTGCCAGCAACCTTCCTGTGTGGAAGAACAGCCTTCACAGCCAAAATGTTTTCTCCTGCTTAACATTAAGAGGTCTGTCCCTCTAATTCTCCTTGAACAGGTAAAGAAAATGGAGTTTTACAGCACACTCCATTAATAGCCAAGGCTGAGTGTTTAGGTTGGAGGGTGTTAACGCATCCAGTTCCTTTGCACTCATTTGGAAATTGCAGCCTTGGTGTGACCTTTTCAAGCCTCCTACTTACCCTCCTCCTCCTCCACTGCAGCATCAGCTCCTCCAGCCTTCACTGGGAGAATGGTTTTTGGAGCTTTTGGGGGCAACCTGCACAGAATGCTCGGAGCCAGACTGTCACTGCCTGCAAGCTCCAGGGGGAGCAAGCAAGGCTGGAAGGACTTCAGAGAGGGATTGGATTTTCCAGAGCTCCATCAAGCCAGCTTTGGGAAGTCTCCAAAGATGGCAGAGCCACCATCTGAGTAGAGGTGCCTGTGCTTGCCCACATGCTGCTCCCCTGCCCACTATATCCCTCTAGGCCTCTTCACTCACAAGTGGCTTTTCCATTTGATTCCACCCATCACAGGACTGGACAAAAAAAGAGATGCTAGGAGAACCTATGTGTATCCCTCAGCTGGGGTTATCTGAGCCCATGCTAGTGAGATGTGAAATGTAGTTCTGACAGGAACTCCTGCAGAGCATATTGCCAGCATTTTGATACTACTAATATGTAGATGCTTGTATAAATAAAATACCTTCTGATGTGTGATTTATAAAACATCAAGATTTTCATTAATTTAGGGTTGAATTACACCCCGTTGTAGCACATGGGCAGAAGGATTTGGACACTGCAGCTCACAGCTGAGCAGCTAAACCTGCTTCTCCTGTTCAATCGTCTGCCTTCAATTTGCTTCTCTTAAAAATTCAGCTGAAATCCAGCTGAAAGGCATCAGCCATGTTCAGATCAGTAAGGTACCATTGGATGAATGCTTGTGCAAATTTGGCAACTGACCAGAGGGACCACAAGCCCCGCAGCAAACCCCTGTTCCCTCCCTGTTGTTGGGTCAAGTGCTGCTGAGAACTGGCAGCCAAGCAGCACTCTCAGGCCACCCTGGCACAACCACAAGGAGCAGAAAATCCCTCCCAGGAGGTGATAAAAAAGGTGATGAAAAACCTCAGAGTGCCACCGGTATCCCCCACATGAGCCAAGAGAGTCCCTCCATCACTACAGGCCTGCAGCATCCTTTGCCAAGTGCAGCAGTTCCCTTTCATTGACACCTGTGCTGCTCATTTGCCTCTGTCAGCACGACCAAGTGACGGGATGGACTCTGCAGGATTTCTGTTGATCCTCCTCCATGTCTTGGCATTGAGATCTGGCTCACTTGGCCACTCAAGAAACTTCCCTTTCCTTTATTTAACTCCATTTCATCCTTTGATGTAATGCTAAATAAAATCTACTTATTATTAACCACACCTTGCAACAGCAGTGGTTATGTTTGCTGCTGGTTTTGTTTCCAAGTAATTTAAATAAGCAACTGAACCATGAGGAGAAACTACTAAACATCCTTTTCCCCTGGACATCATGACATGCCAGGCCATTAATATTTCTTTAGCACAGCAAACTTTGAGGCTTGAAATCCATAGCTTGGTTTGTCAAATGGGGTAATTATTAACACTTTCAACTATCCAACTAATGAATTCCTGTGTTGCAGTGAATGTGATGCTGTGCAGTGTTTCTCGCACTAATTTTTTTGGGAAATCTGGGCCTGTAATTTGGTGCAGTCCTCACAGCAGGAATGTGTTTTATCTTCTAAGGTGATGTCAGCCACTCTTGTCCTACCATTAAAAGTCAGCCAGTGTCCCTTCCAGCTTTCCCAGGCAATCAGGTGCCAGAAAATCAGTGTTGTGCTTGGGAATACCAGTGTCAGGAAGTGTGAAGATGGTTGTCCTGCCTCTGGTGTCGGGGCTACCCTCTGGGAACCAGCCCCAGTGCAACACCGCCTCTTACTTCAGTGAATGCTGGCTTTCCTTCAGGAGCACCTACAAGAGCTTGGCAGTGCCACACTGGGGACACAATAGATAGATGTCCCCCCAGGAGAACTTGGGGGTTGGAAGTCACTTTAGGGGCTTTGACGCTTTTCTCTCCTTCCCCTGGGGAAGGCAGGGCTGGTGGGAGCGGGGCTGGGTACCAGCAGCACTGGAGCATCCCCAGGGCTACCAGGGGCACCAGGACAGCCTTTGCTGTGGCTCTGCTTTGTTTTTATGGTGCTGCCTGCTCACTTCCATTTTCAGAGGGTGGCATAGCTGAAAGTGAAGCTGTGCACCCCTCGGGGGAGACATTCTGGAGAACACCAACCAGTTCCCCAACTCCACCACAGAGCAATATTGTTTCACCACAAAAAAATCTCACTGGCCAACACACAGCAGGTCTGGAGCAGCCCCTGAGAAGCGCTGGGCTCTGCATCCCATTAGGGCTGCCCGGAGGAAGCTGGACAGGGTTTTTATTAAATCAAGCTCAGTCAATGCTTAAAGAAGG
The DNA here is from genome assembly GCA_013401135.1 of Cettia cetti. NCBI lineage: Eukaryota > Metazoa > Chordata > Aves > Passeriformes > Sylviidae > Cettia > Cettia cetti. Next base: position 16,479 of record VZUI01092436.1, on the reverse strand, counting down.
GCTTTTTTGAACTACGAGCTGAACCTCATGTTTGGTGCCCTGCCAAGCTCAGGATAGTGCGAGGAAGAAAAGGAGATGTATTTTTGGACTGCATGTCTGCTAACAGGCTGTTAGATAAAATTAAAGAGGCTGTTTATAAAGAATCCACTGGTGCTGAAGCAGATGTGGAGGCCCGAGTTTATGACAAGATATATTTCTGGTGTTGGCACGAACAATCAATTTCATTCAGGACTTTTCTTCATGCTGTAATGATTTGTTGGTTTGGAGTTGATTTCTTTTTTATTTATTTCATTATTTTAACCGAAACTGGCACAATGCCCTCATTACTTGTGATAAACTTGTTTGTTTACTTACGTCGTGGTAACCGGAGAGCTGGGCTCAGGCTCTGCTTCCTTGGATGCTGGTTGTTTCCTACCAGAGCACTTGGAGCTGTCTGACACTGGCACTGTGTTTTAAAAAGAGCTGCTTTCCTCAGCCTCGCAGGCAGCAAGGGCATCGCTGTGCTTTTACAAGAAAAATCAAGAGCACAAGTGAAGGCATATTGTCATTAAATATGCATGCTTTGGGTTTTTCCTGCCACGCTGCTCCTCCTTGGACCCTACACTGAGTCCTGACTTCCTTATGGAACAGATAAAAACTTGAAAAAGAGAAGCCCGACACGATTGCTGAGATCTATAACTACAGCAGGGCATTGCATATGGAAGGCATAATATTTGACGGTAAATTTTTGTTTGACATTATAGTAGAAGTTAAGGGAAAAGGTGTTATCCTTGGCCTAGGGTTTCATAAGTGCCACAGGCAGATGGGCTCTTTTAAACCTTCTCCTCTTCCGAAAGGAGAAACTCACAATCTGGACTCAAGCAAACCTTAAAGTCATAAAATTCCAGGTTCCAATAAATCTTTGTTTTATAAAAACACATCCAGCATATATTAAAACAGAAACTGTAAAAGAAATTAAACATGTGTGGGTCACGTACTCTGCTGGATGCTCCTTAACAGTTTTGCAGAATCCGTGGAATAATGAGGTGCAGTTCTGCTCTGTGAAGTTTTGGCACCTCCCTACAGTGCTGTTGGGCTGCCAGGGTGCCCACCCATAACACAAGAAAACACAAGGGGAAGGGGCGACAGCTCCATTCCCATGTCCTCTCCCTTCTTTCCCAGTGCAGACAAGCTGGGCTGTAGCTGTATCCCCACAGGTCCTGGGCATCCCAACATCTTCCCTTTGGGGGCCCAGCAAAGTGGGGACATGCTCCTCCAGCCCCAGTGAGTGGCAAGGTCGTGGCAAACAGAAGTGATTCAAAAGGGGGGAACAGTAAAATGATATCTGGGAGAAGTATTTGCCTGCCTGTTGCCGTGAAGTGGAAGAGCAAAGCAAAAACGAAAGGAACTGGGATCACACTGCAGAGACACAGATTTTAACAAGCTCCTTTTCAGGGCTTTAAAAGATTATGCATGTGACGTAATCTTGACATTTCCTGGCTCACTGGTGATTTCCTTGGATCAAATACCCGGAATGCTGGAGACTTGTCACCACCTCGTGCAGCTCCTATTACTTGCAGCACCCCGGGGGACACAGGAGGAGTGAGCTCTGGGCCGGGGGCAGGACCTGCTCACCTCTCCCTGTGCTCCTCCTCACGCTGGCTGGCTGAGACACCTTCCCTTTTTGAAATTCTTGAATTCTGAGGGTGGAGCACAGGGGGAGGTGGAGGTTTAAGGCTCCTGGCCACGGGTCCTGCACCCAGACGCCTTGGCAGAGAGACTAAAGCCTGCTAGAACCCTGGCAGGGACACACCCTCAGACCTCATAACAATATATAATCCATTTCTTTCAATCTGTTGTAGAATGACAATTTTATAAAATTCCAGGTGATTTGCTGGAGTAGTCAAAGCCAAGACCAAAAGAGAGCAAAGCCCTATAAATTTTGGGGATCTTCTTATCATAAGATTCATCAAGTTTCTGCTAGTAGTGTCCTGAAACTTTAAAGTTATGGGAAGAGAGGAAAAAAATGCAGCAAAACATTTATTAGCATTTTGTCAAGCTTTGGGACAGGCTTTCCCAGGGAAGTGGTAGAACTGCCAAACCTGGATGTTGCAACCAGAGTGGAGACCAAGCAGGGCACAGTGGCAAACCCCCATCCTGACTTGAGATCCAACCTCTGCTTAGTGGGTAGAAGGACAAAACCCACAAACACTTCCCAGGATTTTTTATCTTTATTTCCAAAGACTCTCTAAATTTGGGTTGCTCAGGAGGTCTCCGTTATTAATTACTCTAAAAGAGGTACAACCAAAGGCAAGCAAAGAAGCACCTGTCTGGGAAGCACTCATACTATCTATCACCAAAGACCCAAGGAGTTCTTCCCCACCTCCTCTTCCCCTCCAGGGACCCGCTGGCAAATCAAGTCACCTGGGGGCTGCAGGTGCCAGGGGATCAGGGTGGTGGGACCTGCAGGGGTCACCCATCTGCCCCTGAAAGGCAGCTTCAGGCTGGCGGTGCCTTTTGCTGTGTGTAGACAGGGAAGCTGCAGCTGAGAGGCTAATGGAATTCCCCTTTTAAAAAGTTTTTAGAAAGGGCATTTAAAAGAGTATCACCAACTCGTTTAATGAAGCACCAGCATGGCTTTAGTAGCATTTTTTTTTAAAAAATCCTAATATTAAAAAGAATATCTATTTTGTTACTATTTCCATGCTAATAGTGTAAATAATTGATAGAGGATGTTGCAGTCCTTCCAGCACAGCCCTGCACAGCAGAAAGAGAAAGTGAAACAAAGTGCAAGCTGGAAAGCCCCCGGGAGGGCAGGCAGACGAGGCCAGGAGGAGCCTTCGGCAGGGCTCTTGCCTGCCCCGTGCCTGCCCCAGACTCCCAGGCCCAGGCAAAGTCTGGGCAAAAGGTTACAGGAAGGATTTGTTAAGTAGCATCACCTCTTTGGTCACCTAGACTTGTATTCACATAATCCTCCAAGTCTTGTGTTAACACGCATGGGTTGGTTTTGGTTTTTAGCTTAAATATATCCCATGCTCCAGCTTTTTATACTCGCTTGCTTATGGTGTTATTTTCAGACTTGGGTCACTTCAATTTTATTACTGCAGGTGGCCCAAATAAACTTTCCCGAGGTTTTTAATGTATTTTTTCTAAAGAGAACTGTAAAATGAACAATTAAGAGGTTTGTTGGAGCTTTTGAATAAGGATGGGGAGCAGCTTCCCTATCAGTTTTACAATTATGCACTCCACTTTGCCTCAACCTTGACATTAAATGCATCATCCCAGTGCCAAAACCTCAACAGTACTTACCTGACAGACGCAGATATTCAGATACACAAAACAACTATTTATTACAGGCATTTCAGGCAATTTGAATTGTGTTATGCATCCCTGTTTCCACTTTTTTCTCCTATGTTTTGGTTCACTAAAAACCTTCACAAAGCTGCATGCACGTAATCTGCCTCACACAAACAACCTCCCAAGGTTAATTTATTACCAATTAACTTGAGGAGTTCAACACCTTTGCAAAGGCTGCTGTGAATGCTCAAAACCTATAGCTGGATATCAAATACAGGTAAATCTCTGATTAAAAAAATAAATAAGGAACATGATTAGTAATCCTTTGGTGTTTGGATACCAACCCGAAAGCAAGTGAAAAAGGGAGCAAGGCTAATGACCACACCCCCCCCCTTTTTGGAGCAGAGCAACACACTGTGCAGCACAGTAGGTTCACTTTGAAGCATTTTTAAAAGTCTTCTGTGGGACAAAGGACTTGTCCTGAACTTCTGTTGTTTTAAAATTAATGCAGAAAAATAGGAAGTTTTCTCTGCAAAAGTCATGGACCAGTGATTAAGCACAGGGGATATCAACGTGAACTTAAGTTTTAAGAGCACTGAACAGAGAAAAGTCCATGGAAATTACTCAGTTTGCAAGTTTACCTTTGAAAAGCCACCTGTGGAGCCTCCTCTGCCTTTTGGCCTTCCTGATGAAATCCAGGAGGTCTCAGTGATGAGAGATTTCTGCAGGCTGCGGGCACGAGCCATTGCTCAGAGCAGCGCTCTGGGACGCTCTGTCTCCTTGTTTGTATTTCAGTGCTACGCGTGATTAATCCTCCATTTCATTCATTGTCTTTTTACTTCTCTGCTACTGGGAACAGTAAATAAGAGGGAAGTTGTAACAAGAGCCTCCCGTTAATTCAGAGACCTTCTGTTTCCTGCAGGCTGGAGGCTTCGAAAAAAATCACAGCTCCATTGTGCTCCAAAGTCATACTGAATGATTCAGATGAAAAGAAAAACCCACGTCACAAGGAACAGGGGACTCAAAGACAAGTGTCGAGGCCAGCAGACCAGGGACATTGATCCCAGGCAGCAGCACATCCTGAGAATGTTGCACCCTGTGACAGCAGCATTATGGTTTATTCTCTGTGCTGCGCGTCTGTGGAAGACAAGTGCTGCTCCCGGTGTTAGGGGTGTCCCTGAGCACCCCTGGCCCCACGGGACTGGCACTGATTGCCTGGGGGTGGTGAGGCAGCAGGACAGCCCTCCTGTGCTACCTGGGGGATGAAGATCCAGCCCGCAGCAGCTGGGGGAGGTGAACTCACTCCTTCCTCCTGGAGCAGGGCTGCCAGCGGTGGAGGTCAGGCAGGGCAGGAGGAAAGGGGCAGGGTTCACCAGCGGCAGAGGCAGGGAGGCGCAGCCCGGGTGCTCCTGTGCAGCAGCAGAGCATGCAGTGATAGAGACAGTGCTGCCGTCACCGAACATCTGGTGCGAATGCTCCCCAAAAATAGATCACTTCCTTCTTCCACCTCAGAGGAAACAGTGTTGGAAGGAGACTCAGATACAGCGGGGCTGGTGAAGGAGGGGTCCTGTTCACTGGCAGCCTCCCACTGGGAGCTACTTACGCATTCCAGGGTGTGACTCTGGGACCAGACATCAGTCTCAGCCAGGTTCCAAGGGATTAGTCCTGCGAAACGCCCCGACAACCCACGTGGGTGCCGAGCCTCTCAGCGCCCCGGAGCAAAAACCCACCAGCTCTTTCCATCGGCGGCTGGTACTGCAAAACCAACCCCTCTGTTCCCAAAAGCTGCTCCGGTGCCGAGGGGCTCAGGCTGTCATGGCCCTCACCTACATTTTCCAGTACCAGTTTTACATTACAGTGCTGCTTCACAGCATCTTCCTTACTGGCAGGCGTCAGGAGAAATGTGTGTCAACAAATCTGAAGCGAGCGTAAGCGCCGCTACAGTCAAGTCTGATAATAAAACATGAGTCACTGTTATTCAATCATTTACCAGCGCACGTCTTGCAAGAAAGTTCTCTCTTCTAGGAATCACTACCACACAAATCTGAGAGTTGTTTTAAAGATCACCCTGGTTTTTAACTGTGTGGCTGAGTTTTCAGAGGACTGGTTCCTGCTATCTCTACTTGCAGCCCACCCCCTGTGCTGCCTCTGCATCTGTGTTTCAAAGCCAGGCGTGAGGCACCCAGCCCTGGCATGACCTGATGTTCTTCCCAGCAGTTTTCAGTCAGTGTCTCCCCAACACCAGGAGTGAACTGGCAGCAAGGAGGGGGTTGCTCTGACTGACACTCTCAGTTGCCATCAGAGCCTCCCAAACCACCTGTAGTGCCACTGGCCAGTGTTTAGGGGATGTGCATTTTTCCCCTGGGCTGGGATGAGGAAGAGTGTGGTCAACCCCAGCATTTCGGCAAGGGAGACTTTTTCCCATAAAGGCATTATTTTCATTGTTTTCTTACATTTCAGTTTGGGAAGGAGCAGGAGAGGTCAGGGATGTCTTCCCAGACATTTCTTCAAAACCATTTTTATCCTTGGTAACAAATGCCCCTGCCAAACACAGCAGCACACGTCCTCGGTTTCCCCTCCATAAGCCTGATTTTTTTGAATGGCTTCTTGGAAAAACCATTTACATGGTGACCTCTTGCTGCTGTAAGATGTGCAGGGAGATGGGTCCTTTCCAGGCATTCAAGCTGCAGTGCTTGGTCCTTCCTGTTTTTACTGAGGAACTTTTGGGAGGTCAGAAATACATGAATTGAGCTTTTGCTGCCTTAATAGGTGAAAGGCTGCTGAAAGCACGTGGATAAACTTCCTCTGTGCCAAATGACCGTCGTTTAAGTCAAACACTTTTTAACAATAGAAGCAAAATTTTAAAAGATGTAGTTAAAAAAAACCCCACATTTGCCTGTCTGTCCTCCTTGCTCCATGCTGTTCTGCCTCTTGCTGCTTAGCTTGATCTGGAGCACTCTTGCTGCAGGGAAGGCTTGAGCTTCTGATGTGGCAAACAGGTAGACTAAGCTAATTTATCGCTCAAGCCTTTTATTCCATCAGAGAGTGGCAAAAGGGAAGGCTCGTCTCTCTTGCAGGTCACCTCTAATAGCAATTGCTTCAGCAAGATGGATTTCAAAATTAGGTGCTCTCGAAGCAGAAGCCACACTGTATTTTTCAACAGCACAAAGCAGCCGTAAGAGGAATCTGACCTTCATTCTTCATAATAAATTCACTGGGGGAAAAAAAAAATCCATCTTTGTTTTTCAGCTTGAAGTACTGTCAAAACAAAAGCCAGGGTACACACAACATATACAAAATAAAAACACAAGACAACTTCAACAAAATGATAAAAAACTCATTTTACTTTTCCTGCTTTTTCTCACTCAAACATTGGAATAGAGTCCGACAGCTTGTCTGCAAGTACATTGTTTTGGAATAAAGGCTGGTGTTAATTTGAAGTGGATAAACTAGGCTAAATGAAGACCACCTCAAAGCGGTTTTAAGACGTAGAGTGCAATCCAGTAGCTAAGTCTGGGGAAAAGTTTATCGATACACAGCCAGATTTAGGCACCCCATTGAACTTAGCATGTTTGTAAAACATCCCTGAATTTATTTCAGGTGCTAAAATAATGTCTGCTTCAGCCTGCCAAAGGAAAATGACACACAGTTATTTTCTGCTAAAGCACCCGAAAAAGATGCGATCTGCAGTCAAGTACAGACTAGTAAGCTAAAGAATATAATGGAGGAATGCTTGAAAATATTTGGCATTTTACCGTTATTAATGATTGGTACATTTGTCCTAAAAGCCTGTAGCTGGTCAGCTGCCACTGGCACAGCTTGGAAATGGTGAAAATTAATCATCTCTTGTATTAAACACTTTGTATTTTGCCATGTCTCCATTACAGACTCTGTATTGAATAACTCATTATAACCCAACACAGCACATTGCCTTTATTCCTTTAATCTCCTGTCAGGCATAGCTGGGAAGGCAGAATGCAAATGTTTATTCTAACTAGCGGCTCTAACCCGTAGGCTAGCAAGAATTAGGGAGGTTTTTCCCAAACTCAACTAGTCTCCCATCCAGAGAACCTAATGCTGTGGCTGCAGTCCACCCAGCTCCTCTTCTGGAGGAGTCACTCAAATCCATCTTCTCACTTTCTAGCAAACCTAGACCCGGCTGTTACTCCGCCTTTTCTCCTTCAGGATGGGCTGGTTACATCGATAAAAGCAGCTGTAAAGAGGCTCGGTGTCAGCAGCACCCTAATTAAGCTGCAGAAATCAGCCACTTCACACCCCTTAGTTCAGGTTTCTAGGGGCCCCTTTGCCTGGACAGAAACATTTTGTTAAATAAGCTCAGCTGTTTGCTAGGGCTGGTGAGACCACTGAAAGCTCGGCAGAAGGGATGAACACTGTCCATACATTTAGTTAAACCAGCTTAAAATTACAGAGCATATCTAGCATATCTAGAGGGTTGCAACTGCAGCTCCTTTCAGGACCAACTCGAGATAACCAAAAAAAATCAGTCTGGCATCATAACTCCCATGTATTAACATTCAAGTTTTCTCCAGATCAATCAATTTTTTGTTGTTGTTTAGAACAGCAAAAGCCTCTATCTCTACAAACATTTACGTGAAGGTTAAAGCCATAGGAGATACTTTTTGATAGTGATGTCAATGTTGTCAGTTTCCCTATAGAGAACCACTACCCAAACCAGTCCATTTTCACTAATCATTATCCCTGTTCTACAGTAAGCATCCACTTTTAGAGATCAAGGGGAGGCAGATTCAAGCTGAAGTGTCAGCAGTAACTGACCTCAGATAAAGTTATCTCGGAGTGGCCAAGTCTGACCTATCAGTGAAGAGACTCAGTTTTGACCAACATTAATTAACCACTGGAACTTACAGGTGAGCACAGCTGGGGAACCACGAGGTCCTTTCCAGCAACAACCCTCAGCAGCTCTTCTTTAAAAAGGGGAATTAATCTACCTCTGGCATTCCTCTTCACCGGAGAACACTTCCACTGTTTCAGTTTATGGCAGACACAAACAAAGGCTTCGGTCCTGATATCCAGGTGCCAGCTCAGCTGAATTACAGCAATGGAACACATGCTCCTGAGAAAACCACGGCCACTCTGGAGAGCTGGGGAAGCTTTGGAGCATCTCCCACCCAACACCAGCCGCTGCACTGAGACACAGGGGGTTCCTCTCCTCGGTAAGCAGCATTGATGATTACATGACCTGCCCTCTTCAGCCTCAAGCGTGCCATTTGTTACCAATGTGCTACAGTCAAAGGCAAGCCAAGGGCCGTGCCTGACTGCCGGGAAGTGCTCGCTACTCATCTTTTAAGTTCAGCTGAATCCTCTAGGTTACTTCTGTCAACATCAAGCACCGAGAACAAAGACACAAGATTATGGGGATCTCATTAAGTATGCTTGTTCCAAGAACAAGAAATGTGTCTACTTTCCTCTGATGACCTGGGGAAACAAAAAAACCCTTCAGCACAGAAAATTTATTTGTCATCTGTTACGAGCATTTGAATGTGTAATATCCAGTTTAAGGAGACAAAAAAGTCTGTCTGTCCTACCCTTTCCATATCGAGACCTTGCAAACAGCATCATTCTTCTGCTTGAAACAGAAAGCAGGGACGTACATATCTGAGAACACCAACACACACAAAAACCCCCAAATCCTTAGGGTATTAAGTGAGCCATTTAACTAAGTATTTAAAACCTCTGCAATTATTAGTTTATTAGTATCATCCAGGATTTCAGATGTTCAATATTTCTCCTGAAGTTATACATAAATGCAAATTGAAATAAGAATCTGAAAGTCAAAATTGTATAACAAAACAATACTCCATCACAAAAGCGTGTAAAATTACAAGAATGCTTTTTTTGTTTGTTTGTTTTTAAACACTGGCACTTAAGAGAACCATAATTTTGTAACCACAAAATTGCCGAATTGTCCCCCAAACTGGTAAGCAGGTATATGTGAAAATAGTTACAGCTGCCAGCACTTGAAGTTTTACTAAATATGCAAAAAACCCCTTAGCTTTGGTTTTGGAAGAGAACTGTATTTGACCAAATTAGACATTGTTGGTATAATCATAAACATTTAACTTTTTAATGCAAAATTTAATAAAATGTACTTTTCCATACAACTATATTTAACTTAAAAATGGGCAAACATCAAGAGTGCGGTATAAAACCTAACAGGAAAAATACATCTTATCTCATTTTCAATTTGAGACAATATACAACTTTGTTTAAAGGGCTAAAACTAGAATTTCAAGAATACAAATATGAATTTACATAGATTTAACAAATAATAATGGTACCATTTATAGAAATCTTAGAAAGAAAAATCATTTCTTGTGGGCCCTTTGATACCAGGAGTCTCATGGTATAAAGCCCATGGCCATCACCAGACCTGTCACCAAAAAATAATATGGTCATTTCATGCTTTTAACTTTACACATTTTAGGTACGCTCAACACTCCCAGGTGTTCAGAGATTTACAAATATAACTTCCATTACATGGTAACAGAGTCACACGTGTAAATTTCTCTACACCGGATGGACATACACTCTTCCTATGGGTCCTTCTAGGACAAAATTTAACATTCCCTCCCTCCCCACCCCCCAAAGTATTTAGTTTCTGTAAAATTGAACTCTGTACTTCTCAACTCTCCAAGACTGGTAAACTCATGCAATGCAATAGAATATTACATTTCACAAAAATCTGAACAGGTATCCGTTTGCTGAGATTGAATTTTTGTTGTTTCCAGTTATGGAAGAATATTTTCATCATATGCCTATATATTTCTTTTCTTACCCTATCATGATAATGCAGGGTATGCAGATCAAAGCTTTGTTTATCAGCTGGTTATATGAAAGATGAAAACTGTAATATTCCCGTGATCCCATATGGGCATTCAATAAAGCAAAAGATGAGTTCCCCTCAAAAGGAAAAAAAAAAAAAAAAAAAAAGAGAAAAGAAAAAGTATGATTCTCAAGGGCACCTATTAAAAGGACAACAATACTAATAAAAAAAAATTGTATTTACTTAGAAGCATTCAGAATGTCAACAAAACAGCTGCAACTTCTTTTCTTCCTTTTTGCAATTACAGAGTGGTATTCAGTTAACAGAACAACAATTACTTTTATGATGCATCAGAGACAACTGAAGATGAGAAATGAACTACATCCCCAAATATAACTAAATTTGTGCTGTGCACCAACAAGAACCTGCTTTATAACTCCCATGCCAATTTACAACCCCCACACTGTACCAGGCAAGGTTAGTGGCCATTGAAATACCACTAAGGACAGGGCTATCTAAAGACACATTCGGTAGTGTGTTAACTATACAAAAAAAGAGACACTGTACAGTTTAAAAACAAATCTTACACAGCCTTACATTTCAATTTTTTTTTCTTTAAAAGGAGTGAGTTGTGTACAGGGGGGTTAAATGCTTTATAGACAAGAAAGAAATTGCTCTAAAAGAGACTTATTCATCATCATCATCATCTTCATCCTCCTCTTCTTCCTCCTCTTCATCATCTTCATCCTCTTCATCTTCGTCCTCATCCTCCTCCTCTTCCTTCTTCTTCTTGCTCTTCTCAGCCTTGGCAACTACTTTCTTGCCTCCATCAACCTTCCCTTTGGCCCGGTATGCAGCAATATCCTTGGAGAAGAAAAGCAGGAACAATCTCTCAAAGATTTAACCAGCCAAGAGGTCTGAGCAAGCTCCACAGAGCACTCGTGAAAGCAGTCACCCAGGCACCTGCCCCTTCTGCACAGCCACTGGGGCAGAACCAGCAGCTGCAGCCTCAGCTCCGAGGTGAACTGAAGCCAAAGAAATGGGAGCCCTCTAACACACAAATTACACTGGCATGCTACTACACACTGCTTATGGCTGCTAAAGAATCTCCATTGTTGGGCTTCTGGGAACAGGCTGGAAAAGCTGCTGCCTCTGATGGAAAAGGCACAGCTGAGCCCACTATCCCACAAGGAAATGAAGTAGGGAGACCTCTTAAGGTCCCTTTCTAGCCCCACCTTCTACAATGCCTAAAGAAAGCACAGGAAAACCCTTGTTTGAGGCACAAAACTGGGATTAGCCACCCAGAACACATCAGAATGACCCAGCCTAACAGCTGCAATGTTACGCCTCAGCAAAGAGCAGTTAGACTGAACTCTGCCTAACAGAAGTTTACAAAATAAAAGGTACAAGAACTTGATTAAAGGGTAGACAGTGCCACCTTCTGCATGCAATACATTTATTCTAGTAGTCTGAAATGCACACACTTCAGCTCCTGTTACAGGGAAGTCAAAACTGTACCTTGAAGGCACAGTCATAAAAGCAGTTAAGACTTCCCAACTTTGTGCCAAAAGAGTAAGTAAAACACTTAGGTAGGACAATTGATCTACAAAACTTACACACACCAGCTACAGAGAAACATCAACACACTTATACTGATGGTCCAAATCTTCAAATATTCCCTACCTAATAAACACTAACTACACCATTAATCTTACTGTTCTCTCAGACTCCCCTAAAGCTTAGCAGAAATTTTGAAAAGATATCCATTAAGTCAAAGACCAAGCAGTGAAATAGCAAAAATTACTACACCTTAAAACCTCACATGTAACCCTAAGAAATAAAGATGTTGTTACTTAAAATTTAAATAATATCTGCAAATAAAGATTATTAATTGTATAATTAAAAAAAAATCTGAGTTGCACTGGCTGTGTGTACATGCAATTACCATGAAGCTGTACAGAAAGCACCATGTGGGAAAGCTCCTAGACCTGCAACTCCTCTCTGGCACATCAACAGGCTCCAAGGCTCCACCTTGCACAGCTCAGTGCAAAAATTTTGAACTTGGATTTGTTTGCCAGCAGGAGAAATACCAAAAGCAAGGTGACAGCACACAATAGACATAGGTGCTGCATGCCAGCTATAGCTGGTTGCTGACCCCTTGTGAAGCATCGTCAGGGGATGGCAATGTGCATCCCCTCCTCTTCCCTTGACTTCCACATATTGGGATGGGAATCTGCCTCTAGAAATAAAACCACGTGTAGCACAATCCTGTGCACACAACAGAATTCTACAACTCCAATTATGATGGCAAGGTTTAGCCTTAATAATTAAAAAAACTGTACGACAAGCTGCTTCTTATGCATAATTAACCAATTTCATTACTAGAAAGGACATGGATACAAAGTAGGTCCAGGAAAAACACATGCCTAAAACTCGCATCTCCTTTGTGTTTGTCATTTTCCCAGGAATACATTTTAAAAATCATCTATGTATATCCATTATCCTAACATTCACGGATGCTCATCAGTATGTCCAAAATTAGGGAAAACCAATTCACTCATTACCAGCATTACTCACTGCTACCAAGTCAACTCAAATTCTGCTGTGACCTATGGATTTAGTAACAATACAGAACCCACAGTAATTATTAAGGCACCAGTGACAGCTCAAAATTACAGAAAAATGCAAATAGTTCAAGGTAAAGGACTCCAATTTAGTGCTATGCCAATGAACCATTTGCTCCTGTGTACAACCCTTTTCAACAAAGCTAACGAATGATGTCATTAGCATATTGTAATTTGCAACATCAGGTTCCAGGGTACACAGTAAGAAAAAACTGTCTAAACTGAGGTTTGTCCTTCCCAAAGCATCTTCCTAAATATCAATGTTACCTTTTCATACTTCTCCTTCAGCTTAGCAGCCTTCTTTTCATAAGGCTGTTTATCATCTGCAGCGGTGTTGTTCCACATCTCTCCCAGTTTCTTTGCGACATCTCCAATGGACAGACCGGGATGTTCTCCTTTGATTTTTGGACGAAACTCAGAGCAAAACAAGAAAAAAGCCGAACTACAGAGGAAAAATAAGAGAAGATTATTTAAATTTTAGACTTCGCTACAGCAGCAACTTTTGGGACCTTTGCTACTGTTGCTTAAGAGCATTTTGGAAAAAGCATCTAGAAGTGAGACAGATGTTGGTTACAATGGAAGGCGTCAGAACTGAACAAGCCACGTTGCAAACTCAATGCACCCTTTTCTCTCAAGTAATGCTGCATATCTCGTCCCATCTTTGGCAGGATCCCCAGATAGGCAAATTTTATATACCAGACACAGAGAAAAGTTTTAGAAATTAGAGTAAGTGAATGATACTCGGGCAGCAAATGTTACATCAGAACTGTTACAGGTGGGATGCTGCGATATTTGTTAGAAAAGTAGCATTTCCAGACCACAGCACCAGCCCAAGAAAGAACATTAGCTTGTAAAGGAACTTCCCTGCCCCTTTCAGCATTAGCTCAGTTTAATACACACACATAATAACGTACTGGTGTCTAGTAGGAGATGAATTTCAAGCCAGTTGTCATTATGATGTGGCTAAAGTTTGAATTTTCCAAGCTCGTTTTGAGGAAGATCACCTCTCAAACCTGTTCTGTCCAAAAGCCTCCAATTTTAAATTGACTGCCAATCAAAAATTCCGCTCAAACCAACAAGTGATGAGAGCAGGGCCTGCAGTACTTTACTGCCATATTACACTGGAATTATCCTCTTAACAGAAATTAGAAAAATCAGTCAGAATCACACATAGTCTATTTTTGCATCTACTTTTAAAGGCTGTCATTACTCCAACTTTGAGATTGGGATGGCCTACCTGAAAATAAAAGCTTAACATTCATAATTAAAATTTCAACCTATCCTCACACTACTGGTGAGGAAGATCATATAAGCTTGTATTTCTGAAGCTCTTGGATAAAATTACCATTTTATAGATATACACCAGTGTGATGGTCCCAAACAAGACAACCTAAAGCTAGGACTCTACTTACGGAGGCCTCTTCGGTGCATTTGGATCCTTGAACTTCTTTTTTGTTTCCCCCTTAGGTGGTACATAGTTTTTCATTTCTTTTTCATAACGAAGCTTGTCAGCCTTTGCCATATCTTCAAACTTCCCTTTCTCCTTAGAAGACATAGTCTGGAAGGCAATTAGAATCACAGAATACCTCAGAAGGGACACATAAGGATCAAAACAGTATTTTAAGATTCAAAAACATACCGAAGTCCATTCCAAAATTTCAGTTGGGGGAGCTAAAGATAAGACAAGGACAATGGATAGTTACCACTCATCTTACAACTGCACTTCATACTTACCCAAAACCCGAGCTTCTAAAGAAATCATTTAAAATCTTGAATGGTATTTCACAAAAAGCAGTCATTTAAGGTTTTGTGGGGTTTTTTTAAATAACTGTTCCTACCTTCCATCGTTCTGAGCATTTTTTTGAGAACTCTGAGAAGTTCACTGACGCATCTGGATGTTTCTTCTTGTGCTCCTCCCGACAGGTTTGCACAAAGAAGGCATATGAAGACATTTTACCTCTCGGCTTCTTAGGATCACCTTTGCCCATTTTTGCTGATTTTCTGTAATGAAGCCAATGAGACACCTTAAAAACTTCTACTTTCAACAAACCAAGGGAGGAAGTAAGTCACAACCAAGGATCATGCCAAACAAGACCTGCTGAAGCAGTATTCTGGTATCACACAATGGGAAAAAGATTCCCTTCTGGAAAATTTACTGAAGATTTCTGTCATCCCTGTCTGAGGTGACCTGGATGCAAGCAACCTGAAAACTCAAAGGGCCTTTAAAATGTGCAAACGGTCTCTTGCAAACAAGCACTATCCTTCCAAGCAATCTGAAAGCAAGTACTGCAGTGGAGACTGCACACCATGATTATTACTGGTGTATTAATCATATGCTTGGGAAGAATAAACTCTACTGAAAAGAGGGAAAGAGTACCCAAGTATCCTGTCTCAGTGGCCTGGATTACTGATTTCTTTCTTTTTACAGTCCATGTTTCTACCTCTTCCCTGTAGGCCCTGGGTGCTTTTTTACAAAATAGACTTTTTTATTATTTTCTATGCCATATGTTATGACCCATCTTTATGTGTACTCCAAAAACCTGCTCTTTGCAGGTATACCTTGAAATACAGGAATGAAACAGCTCACTTGTTCAAGTATGTTATAACCTACACAGAGAAAAGCACAACATTTATGTACAGCCAGCAGAGCTGTGCTCAGCAAGAGCACTATCTGACACTTTCAGGGACTGAAAAATACGTTCCTGGAACTTTCACACCCAAGTCAGACATTCGGAGTATTTCTTCATAGCTCCCTGGAAAAAGTCACTCGCACCCTGACAAGCTCTGCTTTTCAGCACGAATTAAAAGAAGGGGAAAAAAAAGCATGAAAGGAAAAAAAAAAAAAAAAAAAGGCAGGCGGTGCCTGCCCGTATTGCCACAGAAGCTGTATTTCCTATCGGTTTGGCGGATAGACAGAAACAGATTTCTGCTCTGTGACTAAACACGTCCGGTTTGAAGTTTCTATCAAGTAAACAAGAGGGCTGAAGAAGCAGGAGCCGCTCCTGCCTGCCATGGAGACGCTCCCAGCGCAGCCGGGCGCGGGGCTCGGCCGGGCCGGGGCAGTGCCCGCGGCTGCGGGGGCAGGCGGCTCTGGGGATACGGGGTGGCCGCGGGCAGGGCTCGGCACCGCGGCCCCGGGGCTGGCGTTTAAAAGCCGCCTCCTTCCCGCCATTTTGGACGCTTCCCCTATGAAGGGGGCAGAGGGAAACTTCAGAAGTCCCTCAAGAGACCTGCTGGGGGTGGGAGGGAAGGAAGGAAAGGGAAAGAAAAAAAGAAAAAAAACCCCAATCAAACAGAAAACTAGTCCCGTTATTAGGGAGAACATGTGTAAGTTTTATTCCGGGTTCAGGCGAGGGCTCGCAGCGGAGAGCACATGCCCAGGAGCCGGACACCCACCGGGGTGCGGCTGCCCGCAGGCGGCGACCCCCGTCCCCGGCGGGACAAAGCGTTCTCCCGCCGCCGCCCCCGTCCCCCCGCGGCGGGGGGGGGCCCCGTCCCCATGCCCAGCCCTGCCCGCTCCGGCCGCCATGAGGCGAGGCAGCCCCGGCCTGCGCTCCCTCCCTCCCTGCCGGCCGCGCCGCCGCAGCGGCGGTGTCGGCGGGAGCGGCCGCCATGGCGCAGGCTCCTGGCGGAGGAGGTCACCCGCCGCCGAGCCTCCTTCCATTTTGTGCGCCGAGGAGCAGAGCCGGCCGCTCCCCACCCCCCCGCCGCCACCACACCCCCCGCGGTCGGGCGGGGCGGCGAGCCCGGGCGGCGGGACCCCCGCCGAGAGGGGCC
>VZUI01092424.1:0-35454 GCA_013401135.1 Cettia cetti | reverse complement strand
TTTTAGAAATCTATATAAGTTGTAGAAAAAATTAAACTTCCTCTTTTCCCGCTTCGACTCCGTGGTTATCACTGCGTCTCCCTCGGGACAGGGACAACTAGAAATCATCATGAATCAAAGTCTCACTGTAACAAAATGGCTTTTCACAACTGAAAATCACAAATTATGGGCAGATGCTCCATCAGTGCAAAAGAATCATCACAAACTGAAAACAGAAACTTGGAAAAACAAAACATGCAGGAAATCCAGAAAGAACAGCGTTGGAGTCAACGTGACAGAGGAAAAGAGCTGAAATTGAAAGATACTCTCTACTGGGAAAAGTCTGAAGAAATAGAGGAAAAATATTTCCACAAGTTTTCTGGCAAAGAAATCCTTCATTAGGAAGCAGGGAAATAAAAAAGTGCTCCTGGGATAAACACTGAGAAAGGTGTTTTGATGGCTCATGGCTATCTGCCATCTGATTAGCAGTGAATGCTCCTACCATAGAGGCAGCAGGTGTGAAAATGCCCTGATAATACTGAAATTATGTCCCGGGAAAGCATGTGACAATACTTTTAATTGACACAAGCAATACTTGCACCTCTCAAAACGTCAATAAAATTTGTTACAGATTTATTCAGTTGATGATTTTTGTTTCATATGAGAAAAAGGAGTGCCGTCTCAGAGTAATTAGGTTGCCATACCAAAATCCATGTTCATTTAAATAACAGACTAAATGCAAACAGATGCTGTCTTGATTTCACGTTTAAAGTCCAAGACAATGGTTCCCAAAGCAGGGTCCCAAACTATGTGTGGCCTGTTGCAGGGCTCTGCAAAATTCAAAACTCATTTTACAGTGCCCAAAAAGTATCTTTGGGGAATAAAAGGAAAAAACTGCAGCTACCCTTCTTACACCATGAACTTTGCTTCTTTTGGAAGAGAAATGGAAGGAGGATAGTAGCAGGACCCAATAAGAGGCTGCAGCTATTTTGCATAAAGTTGCTATTTAGCAGTGATTGAAGTTTTTGTGATGGTTTTTACCATATCCTCATTTCACTCATCATGTTATCTCTGATTATGAGGTTACAGAAGTTAATACTTTTCTGTTAATACTTTTTTTTAAAGTGAAAATCCGTACTGACTGCAGCCTCCTCTCTCAGTCACCCTGGACATAGCCAAGGCGTAGGTGGGGAGCAGCAGCTGCTGCCAGGACCATACACCACAGCTTAAACAGAGACTCAGAACTTTCAGTCCAGTTCTTCCAAAAAACTTGGTGTGTCCCTGTTTCGCCTTAGTTCTCTTCCAGGAAGCAGGGGGTGTAACCTGTGACAACTTGCTGTTGCTGTGCATGCCTGTGTTGCTGCTACAGAAGTATCCTTTGAAGGTTCATCTTTGCACTCCTCAGGAGCAGTCCCTAAAATAACCCACTGTAACACCTAAGTGTCCTTTGCAGTGGTAATGTGTCAGTATCATTGGGGAGATTTGTTTCAATGATGCAGCTAATGCTTTTACCTCAGCTACACCATTCTTAAAACTAATAAACTAATTCTTGTAATTCTGGTTTTGACAATCCTTATGACATAGAGAGCAAAAAATTGTATACAGATTTAATTCTGTCCTCCAGACAAGCTGAGCCAGATCCAAGAGGGGGTCAGGAGATACCTAGAAGTTAGAGGAGGGAAGAGGCTTTCCTATATCCAACACGCAGCAGTCCTACCACTTCTCCTCACACCTCCTTGCTTCTTGGAGCTCTGTCCTCTGCCCACCTAGCTGGGGTTCTCCCATACCAATCAGCCTGATAACCAGCATCCTGGGCACCACCCTGGCAAGAGGTAGCCAGGGACAAAACAGCACAGTCCAAGGAGAGCCTGGTGACAAATACACATGAACTTATGCTAGTTCTGTGGTGACAGCACAGTACCTGGAGTATCCCTAGCTCAAGAGCAGATTAAGACCACAGGACGAGAACCCAGGTAGTGCTCAGGTAGTTCTCTTGGACTTATGACATTTAAGACATATCCTGAATGGGTGCTGCCAGGTATCACTATTTCACTGCCTGTGATGGAGTGTTTGGCATCCAAGAAGCAGGGAGTAGGTCTGATGCTGAAGACATGGGCATCACTTGAGACTCAGCCAAACAAAGACTGCTGAATGTCAATAAAAAACGTTCACTCCTGTGGCCTTAAAAAGAAGTTTCTAAGATTACAAGCTTTTTAGAGTTATTTAACTTAAATTCTTGCTCTGATCTGGCTGCATTCCCACAAAGACAAATTACACCAATTATTAAATGGCACACAGCACTTGGAGTTCTTTTGTCAAACTAACCAAGTAAAAAACTTGTAATTTATGAGCCCACTAAAATAGAATAAAAAGAACTCCACCAATGGATTCAAAGGCAAGCAAAAGCTGAATAGCCAAAGAAAAACAAAACATCAGAGAGACAGAAGGCTGGGAAGCTGCTTGTATTCGTTTACTAGGGAAGATATTGGTAGTGGGAGGACAGGGGGCTACAGGGGTGTCTTCTGTGGGAAGCTGCCAGAAGCTTTCCCAGTGTCTGATGGAGCCAATTCCAGCTGTCTCCAGATGTACCCACTCCTGGCCAAGGCTGAGCCCATCAGCCGTGGTGGCTGTGCCTCTGGGATAATGTATTTAAGAAGGGGAAAGAAATTATTGCACAGAAGCAATTGTGGCCAAAGAAGAGAGGAATGAGAATATGTGAGACAGTCAACTCTGAAGACACCAGAAAAGTAGAAGAGGGAGGAGCTGCTCCAAGAGCCAGAGCAGAGATTCCTCTGCAGCCCATGGTGGAGAATGTGGTGAGGCAGGTCATGTCCCTACAGCCTACAGAGGTCAGTGGGGAAGCAGAGATCCACCTGGACCTCATGGAGAACCCCATACTGGAGCAGGTGGATGCCCAAAGGCAGCTGTAGCTCCTGAGAAGCCTGTGCTGGAGCAGGCTCCTGGCAGGACCTGTGGACCCATGGACCCATGCAGGGAGGAACCCATGCTGCAGCAGGTTTGCTGGCAGGACTTGTGACTCTGTGGGGAACCCACGCTGGAGCAGCTGGTGGTGGGAAGGATTCATGTCAACTTTGTGGAGGACTGTCTCCCCTGGGAGGGTGCCCATGCTGGAACAGAGGAAGAGTGTGAGGAGTCCTCCCACTGAGGAGGAAGCAGCAGCAAAAGCAAAAGTGTGATGAACTGACTGTTGCCCCCATTCCCAATCTCCCTGCGCTGCTGGCAGTAGGGCGTAGAGAATCAGGAACAAAGATAAGTCTGGGATGAAGGGAGGGTTGTGTTTCAAGACTTAAGTTCTCATTGTCCTCCTCTGATTTGATTGGTAATAACTTAGGCTAATTTCCCCAAGCAGAGTGTTTTGTCTGGGATGGTGAGTGATATTTCCTGGTCCTTGTCTCAACCCACAAGCATTTCATTACATTTTCTCTCCCCTGTCCAGCTAAGAAGGGAAGTGATAAAGAAGCTTTGGTGGTCTCCTGGCATTTAGGCAGGGTCAACCCACCACACTGCTTCATTAAAAAACAATAAAATGAAAATTTGTTATAGTGAAAACAAACCCCATTCATCTAAATGTACAAGACTAATAGGAGAGTATTTCTGTAATATTATAACAGTTTTACTGTGTTCATATACCTTTTTAAAATTAAGGAACATTGACTGGCAAAAGGTGAAAATTGGTAGTAAACATATGACTATGACCCAAAAATGCAAATGACAAATAAAGAAGTGCTTACTGAAACTTGCAAAAAAAACCCAAAAAAAACCAACCAAACAAAAAAAACCCAACCAACCAACCAAACAAACAAACAAAAAAAAAAAACACAAAACCAAAACCAAAAAGCATTGCCTGAAATAGAAATTAAAGGATCATAAAATGGTTTGGTTTGGAAGGGACTTTTAAAGATCCTCTAGTCCAACCTCAAGAGCAGAATGGTCACAAAAATGGACCTTGGAAAGACAGTGAAATGCAAGATATGTGAACCTCTGAAAAGATCATAGGGACAGAGAGTGAGGGATTTTGTGAGGGATTTTGATCCACAGAACTGCAACATCCTGAGGATGAACAGTGGAGAAGAGGAAGAAGGTCTCACTGTAATTAAATTAATATAATAACCTCAGCTGTGCTATCTCTGAGAGAGATTATAATCGGGATTCCTATTGTAAATTAATATCTCAAGAGAGGGCATGGGGGCAGTAGAGGAAAAAGGTGCTGTTCCTAAAATAAAGAGCTGTTCTGGATGAATCCACAGAGAGATGGTCAGAGAGATGGTCAGAGAGAAAAGACAGCCAGGTGAAGCCATCTGATTTGGATGGACATGCACATGTCTCAGAGGAAACACAGCTCTGGGGAGTTTTCAAACATGAGGGACAAATTGAAAGCACAGAACACCAGACTATCCTACCTACCCAGCTGCACAAGCAAATCTGTGTTGATTTATTATTATTATGTGAAAGTTTGCTGTGCTGTTACACACATGCTAAGAGTGCTGCAAACATTTAGTGCTCAAAGCCATGAATTTACCTCATGCATGCACTGAAATATAACAGAAAAGTTCATGGCTCCATTTATGCTGTCTTCTTTTGCCTTTCCTACAAAAACTGAGGAAAAAAATTGCTCTTAACAGAAAATTTTAAGAGTTTGGAAGTAGATTTCAGTGAAAGCAACTCACCTCTTCAAGGGAGCAAAAGCCAACTAGTGAGAAGTAAAGGAAGAAGCAGCCACAAACATCTAAAAATAGAAAGTCCAGTAGGAAGTTCCCCTACAGAGATTTAATCTGCTATTGTACTCAGATCCTGGAATTACAAGTTAAAATCTACAAGAAGCTATCATCTTTAATACATCATCTCCTTCCTACTGTTCTTTAAAGCAAAGAAGCTGATTAAACATCCTGCCACACTCCGGTAACCTCAACAGCACATTTCTTCATCTTGCACTGAAAAAGGTCAGTCACATGTTAAATTGCTCTCCTTTGTGTGAATTTACACTCAGCACAGGACTAAGTCAATAAAGGCTGTACTTCTGATCTTTTCAACAAACCAAGCACTAAAAAGTAGGACATGGCATCTTATTTCAGAGGGATGTGGAAAATTCAAGTATTTCTCGCTCCTCTAAAAAGTTTGACTTTTACATTTGCTTACTGTAGGTCCAGATTAACTAGCGTGATATATTTTACTAGAATATGAATATCTCCCAAAGCACTAAAAAAGCAAACACCTTTATCTTCATTTTATCAAGCAGTAATGATCTTAAAGGTTATAGCTTTATTGTTCCCTAAAATGTAAGTATGAAATTCAAAAGAATGTTTTAAGGCTTTTAATGAAAAGAATAAAGCCAAAAATACAAACGTGAAATTATTAGACATTAGCATATATTAGCATTTATTTTGTTTAAGAAGTAGCATCACTCTATACACACTTCTTTGAACAATTGAACTATGACTAAAAAGAGGTCATTTCTATGCAGCTGCCAAAATCCCATTTGTCAAAAAGTGTAATTATTCTGGGGAATACAGTAGTGGGATCTGGGAAGAGCAATTTTTGAGGTCCTTGCTGTTGCCTGACAATTCTTTACAGCTTCTGTGCCTTTGGGTACTTGTTGAAGTTGGTAGGGAAACATGTTTGATTTTTAAAGGCACAAGGTTGAAGGTTCTGCTGGATGATACTTTTCACATGAGACACCAAGGCATAGGTTCCAAAGCATACTTTTAATCACCTCCTCCTCACCTCCATGAAAATAAAACCATGTGGTTTCTCTAGATTGCCATGGCAGCACAAGGGGTCAAAAAAGCAGAGGGGGATTGTAGGAAGACTTTCCCAAACATTTTCCTACACAGAGAAAACAGGCTGGCTATGACATTTCCACCCTCTCAGTACAGGAGGTGTTTTGAGTAGTAAAGGTCCTGTTCTTTGGACAGCAGAAATGCTACAATTCTGGCTAGGAAAGAAATGATGGACCAAACAGCTTTCCAATATGCTTTCATAGTAAGAATGAAAATGAAGGTGATTTTTGAGTTGGAAACCAGCAAATCTGTGAGTGTGATTGAACACCACTGCCCTTTGGGATAACAAGGGAGTTGGACTGGACAGAGGAATTCTCATCCCACTTGTGGGCTCCCAAACAAAAGCAAGATGCCAGAAGGTCAGAGCAGCACTAAGTCCAGGGTTGTGGGCTGGACTTAGTGCTGCTCCTGGCACACTCCCTCCCTGTCAGCCCAGAAGGGCTGCACCTGTGCTCCAGCCCAGGGGCTGTGAGACACTCTGCCCTCTGGAAAGCCAGGAGGTGTTCCACAGGTAAAGCTCTGGCACATTTTGCAATACTGCTGGTTCACTGAATACAATCTGCAGTGTAATTGTGGTTAGCAGACATCCATGCTCTGGGTTTGACAGGATCTTTCAAATGAAAATGAAAGGCAGTACTGACCTTCACCTCAACTCCCTTGGCTTTTTATACTTTAAGTACAGCAACCTGAAAGAGTAAATGGATACACTCCATATCACCCTAGAGTACATCAGCTATGCTCTCTTAGCTGCCTCTAGAAAGTAACCAAAACCTTTAAACGCCCCTTTTCACCCCTTCTCGGTGGGCTTTAAAGCAGTAACAGGTACCTTGTTTTGGTACCACTGTTAGTTTGTCCCCTTGGTATCCGTGACAGTAGGAAAAGGACAGGCAATTATTTATGGCTATCCCCTGTTAATAGTGCACACAGAACTTTTGATTGCAGAGGAAGCATAAACCCCTTCCTCACAGCTAAAAAGACAATATATAACAATCTGAATACACAATGTACTTATTGGTCTTAGTATTTGTGCCTGGTAACCTTTGAATCTAATAATACAACCTTAATATCCTAAAATATAATATAGTGCTAATATAGAATTTCTTCAATATGCAAACAAAAGAAACCTATTCTGTCATGTGAAAAAACTGTTCAAGATACTTCTGGAGCATCAACGTCCTTATTATTTCTCAAAAAGATGCGCAGAACCACAGAGCTCCTCATGTTCTCCTTGCTATACACACACATTCTCACACCACCCAGAGACACTGCTCACTCATGCACTAAGCACAAGAGGTGACAGCACCTCTGGAAACTCCTTCCCAGGATGAGAACAGAGAGGGTCTACAAGAGCCCACCAGCTAGGAAATCAAGCAAACCAAATGTGTAAGAGAGGAGCAAATGGAAGGTAGCTTTCTTGCAGCCACAGATGCTGGGAATGCAAGGAGCCACCTGCACAGGAAGGAACAACCTACCCCACACAGCTTCCACCAGTACCATGATGTTTTTCTGCAATGGAGGAGTTTCAACATATAAATAAATTAGATTTGTTTGATTTTAATTCCAGGCTCCCAAGACAAAAGCCATAACTTCATGAGCTACGAGGTGGTAATGTTGCTGCAAAAAGACATCCCTTCTTCCCTCAGGTGCTCGCTTCCAGTCCCAGTCCCCACAAACCTCTGCACAGCCACACACTGAACCATGACAGCTCAGGGAAGTGACCATGCTGAAAATAACCTTAAAAAAAAAAACAAAACAACTCTTTTTTTCTTTCTCTGGGTTAGTGCTTTCACAGCAAAGCATAACTCACACTGAAACTCTTATTAGAAAGGAGGAAATGCTTAATTGTATATTGGGTTAATTACTAAAAGAGTGAATTGGTAAAAATATTATTCCATATACTTTATTGGAAAGCTAACCACAGTTCCCCCCACCAATTCCAGTAAAAATCTGGATACTTTTTTAAGCTTTTAAGTTAAATTTTCTTTGATACTGCACCTGTAGGGGACACTTGGTAGGTGGGCTGAACATAAGGCACAGAGGATAATTACTTTGCTCTACTTGGCAGAGCTAGCCTATAGGTATGCTGGTCTCACTACGTCCAGTCTCACCTAATTTTGAAAGTAAAGAGGTCCTGAACTTGTTCAAGTTGGAGTGTGAGCTCTAAACCCCCCCCCGAAAATGCAACCACTTTGAGTGCACCATAAGGCAGCAATTCTGTGTCAGCAATACTGTACAATAGTTTTTTCAGAGGAAGAATGAAGAGCAAGATCTCTGCTTGAAACTGAAGAGAGATTTATCCCACAAAAGTATGCAGCACATCATTACCCAAACCAGAACAAAAGCAGGACATCAGTATTTCAAGTGTTATGGGAACTTGAACAGTGAAGGATCAGGGATTTGATGTGATGTCCAAGTGAATTGCCAGTTATAGCTTGCACAGTGCTATCAGACAGACAATACAGTTTTGCTGAGAAACTATTAATTTAATGTTATGGAAGCAAAATGTTAAGCTATGAGGTTCCATTATACTCGGAGCCTTTGACCCTGGTTTATCCTGGAGTTCAAGCCCTGATAATCTATGTGCTTGAAGCTTCTTGGTGGATAATGGAAAATTCTGCTCCATTTCCTCTGGGACTTCATGCTCATTAGTCACAGCATACCAATTAAAAGCTTTGTTAGAAAACCAGAGGAATGTGACACAGCACATGTACAAACCAGGAAGCTTCATTCACATATAACATGGATGAATGGCTCTGTATGGAAAGCCAAGCATCGCATTAGCAGGTCGTGTGCATCAGCCTGCAAGATCAACAAAAGACATGCAAACATTTTTAAGTCAGCACTCTCAGTAAGCAATGAAATTTTGTTTTGAACAGTGAGAGTTACAGTATTTTTCATAGCCCACACTTTCTTTCTAACCAAAGGTAAAATATTTTAAAAGTTGTGTTTTCTTTCTTTGCTAGTTTGGCAATTAACTAGCAGGAAATAACTACACATCATCAACTACCAACCTGATTCTTTTCCTAACCATCAGAGGTGAAGCTGGGGTTAGTGCCCTGGCAAGCTACTTATGACTAGAATAACAACCATTTTCAAAGGGGATTATTGCCACTATGAACCACTGTCAAGTATCTGTAACAGCAAATCTCAATTAAGGAAAGAATAGGACTCAGCGTCTGTGCTCTGATCATGCAGTTAATAACTGACCCCGCCTCAATCAAAACAAAAGTGGGATTTAACATGCAGAATGATTTTTGCAACAGTTTGTGTTACCATTCCATGCTCAATCATTTATTACAGAGTTTTAAAAATAATGGTCAGCTATAGTGGTAAAAACTTCAATTTGCTACATTTTATTAACCCTTGAGGCTATTCCAGCACTTCCCCCACAGTGAATGAGATGCTCCCAGGAGGTTTTAGGGTTAACATCTTCCACTGATAGCATGCTGTAAACCCAGCTGAAGCAACAGCTCTACCTTTCAACTTCTATTTTTATTTCTACATTTCAAATGCAGCATAATAGAGATGTTTAGCATATTTCTTATATTATAGACAGAATACTTTGTAAAATATTCCATCTGTGACAGGGATGATTATATTAGAGTTTATTTCTTCTCCAGCACACTGGGAACATTGCTTTTTTCCTGCCTTTTTTTTTTTTTTTACCAGCACATCCTTACATCCTTTATCCTTGATGGCAACTCACCAGATGGGGCCAAAAGCCAAGGTAGTGACCACACTCCCAGCACCTCTGCAGCTCCCACTCTGCCCTGGGGGTCTGGGTCCTGGCAAGGGACAGGGACAGCTCTTGCCCCATCTAACCAGCAGTTCCAGGAGGTGGCCAGGGGGAAAGAGACAAGAAACAATCTCACCTGAGCATCACCAGAAATTGTTGGCTATGGTCATTGGTCCCACCAAGCATAACAAGAAGCCAAACTTCACTCTTAAAAGCTCCTTCTTACAGAAATCTTAACTCAGTATCCTTTCTTTTTACCTACAAGTGTCTAAATTTGGGAGCACTTAAATAAAATAATTGTTCATGTTATATGAAGAAAATGCCCACTTGGCCAACCTGCCCCCCTCCCCACCCCAAGTTTACAAGTCCCCACTGTCAGGAGTGGTGGCACCGTGCTGCCTCGCTGAAGGAATGGGCTCGGCTGGGCCCGGGAGGCTCCTGGGGTCGGGTTGGATTTGCGTCCATCACCGCAGAGCACAGCCCCACTGCACTGCAGCCCTTCCCACCTTTACCGTGTCACACCCGGCAGGGACCCAGGAGAGTCTCATGATGGCTTGAGAAGGGAATGGCATCTCCTTCTTCCCCAGGCATCGGAGGCAAGGGGGGAGCAAAGCCAATGATGACTCAAAGAGAAGCTACGGAGACAAACCAAGTGAACAGAATGGGTCCTTCTCCTTCCCCAGACTCTCCCAGCCACTACTGAGACTTTCTCTAAAAAAGGCTGTGGTTTTCCTTGCATTTAGATCTGGTGTGAAGCTGCTCAATGGTGTACCTAGTGAAGGCAGAAAAACAACATGAGAAATGAAATCACAAATAGCTGGCTTCTTTTTATGAATTCAAAGAACAGGATTAAAGCTGCTCAGAACACCTATTTCTTCTTTAAGTTTTCAAGAGCTTTTATTAAAAATCTATATCCTGCTTGGAAAATGTGAGAAGGAGACAGAGTAGAAGCTCTGTGGTATTTTGAACCTTAAGAGCTAAGATATCCTTTGGTTTAGCAGAGCCCTGCATCCACATTGCCACTAAAATCCAAAGTAAGTTTTGGACTCTTCATTTGCTTTTTGAATTTTGAGCATTTATGTTATAGGGAAGGTAATATTTCCATAATTTTCATTTTGTAACTCTAATATTAAGAGTCTTTTTTCTTTTCCTGGAATCAGAGGTTTAAATTTACATTTAGGATTCCAGGAGCTGGAACACCCAGAAAAATCTGAAACTGGAAAATACCGTGAGGCTTTTTTTTATATCAGTGTCAAAGGCTGCTTAGTTCAAACTATATATTTATGGGTTTCCAGACATGCTAAATAAATTAATAAGAAAGTAATTTAAAAAAAATCCTTCCCCAATCATCTCTTTTTCTAGATCAGTCTGATGCCTGCTGACACACCATCCTAAAGTTAAATAGTTTTAGGAAGGTAATTTTTCCTTTAATGTTCATCAGGGCAGCTCACAGTCTCTCACTAAAGCAAAGTATCTACTCTTTTATTACTCTAATTTTTCATGTTGCCTTTATATTTGATGGATACAGCTGCAAGTAAAAAACCATTATCTTAAGAGAGTTATACTCTCATTCAATGACACATTAAACATATTCTCTTTTTAAACGGAATTTTATTACAGTGTAAGTGAAAATAATTGGAAAACTACCAGTATGTGCCTATTACTCTAATCACCTACTTTAAACATCCTGGAAATAAATTACTCATTAATGAGTGGAACAGAACTACAGGATAAAATATTTTGGTTCAGATACCTGCTTACAGCCCATACCATAAAAGTTACTAAAAAAACCCCTAGAATATATGTATATAGACAGATTGAAGTAATTTATCCATTTTCATAATGAAAAAGGTGAAAATAAGTGAGCTAGGAATCAGTAAAATAATTCTTCCCTGTACAGGGAAAGTATTTCACATTTTATTTCCAGTAGTAGAAATCCAAAGAAAAAGTACTTATTCCCAATTTTCTTGTTAAAATAATCCAGATTTTCCAGTTCATAAACAAATCCAAAGCACTTGAGAGTTGTTTTGTGAGATTTTTTTTTCCCCTTACAGGATTAGTGAAATCTTTTGAACTTTTTCCATTCTTCTACGTTTCTCATTATACCCCATTCTAGCTTAAAAAAAACCCCAAAACTTTTATTAAAAATACATATATCTTTCTCATGGATAAAAATTTAAGGTATCAGATTCACCCTGAGCCTTTGAACAGATCCTTTGTACTCCCAGTGACATTTATCACCACTTCACTCACAGATGTCACTGAAGGAAAAGAAAAGGAGCTCTGAATTTGCATGTGCTAAAGGGTTTCCTGCTCCAGGCTCCCTACTGAGGCACAGATTCCAGGGGTGAGGAACTGCCTTGCTCACGGTGTCTGTTTGCAGGCACCCAGAGCACGAGGGAGGGATGCACACCCAGCAGCAGAGGGATGTGCTCTCTGCCTCTCTAGGCCATCCCTAGTCTCAAGCAATGCTCATCTTCAATGCCAAAGGATTGCTTTCTACATTCTAATTTTTCATATTCAGAAATTTGTCATTTTTCCAATCACATTTCAGTTTATAGAACACATAATGTTACCTGTGGTGCAGCTAGAGTCTGTGCTTAGTTGTTTCTCTTCTTTCCCGTCCACAGACATCTGTCCTTCCCCTCTATCCTTATCTAAGATAAGCAGCTTCAGTTTACACACTCAGTACCTTGCAAAAGCATAGTCTGGAAAATTAATTCTTGAAAGGATTAATATTTTTTTTACCCTCTCATCACAAATATGTTTCTGCTTCTGTAGACAAAATGTTCCACTTTGCAGACAGAAGGGGCACTGCCTGCTCTGACAGAAGCATTCCTCTTCCATACAAAAGGAAAACTGCATACAGCCCAGTGCAGGAATAATTTTACCCACCAAAGTAATGTGGTTTGCCATATTGATGCAGCCTTCTGCAAGCATTGTGATATGTTTAGGAAGGATTTTTTTTCCATTCTCTCATTTTTGCAATACTGGCCTGCCATTTGAAAATAAAGGAAGTTTCTACCACCCATTTTGACTCATTTTAAAAGCATAGTTTGCATGGAGTTGAAATTACATCCAAAGGCTTGTCCTTCAAATGCAGGTAAACAAACCAGGGTGAAAAACCTCTCCTTGCCTGCCTTTGCTTTCATGGTGCACTGCAATGGAAACCCTAGCAAAGAGGCTCTGAGTTCTGAAGGTGCTCGTTTCACACTATCCCATAGAAGCATCCTATGATTTCAAGAATCAGTAATTTTCTCCTTGAGGAGTCAGATAAATTCCTTCCCCTCTAAATTTGTCGAAGTCCATCAGCCTCCTGTGTCACACAGGGAGTCCTTTGCTTCTTGATTGCCCAGTCCAGGGGCATGAACAAATTCAGCCACTTGGATAACTTTGAAGAGCTACCAACTTTATATTATGCAATGGCAGGGAAAAAATGGGCTAACTTTCCCACCCCTTATTTTAAGAAAGATGTGGTCTTCTGGCCTTCCCAGCACTCAACCTGACTGCAACCATTATTTCTACAACCATAGACCTGGCCATCGAAGCAGCTTTAAATTTTCATCCTCAGGACCACATTCATTCAATCTCACTTCATCCAAACATAGACAGTGGTCCATTTACAAAATTAGTAGAAAGAAAAATATGCAGAGAGAACAGGAGAAACAGCATAAACTAAAGCCAGACACAGTAAGGCAGCAAAGGGAAATAAAAACTTGTTACAATTGGGAGAATAAGAAAAAGATGAGGGAGGGCAAAGGAAAGGTAAGAGGGTAAGATGAAATGAAGCTAAGGAAAGAAAAAAATAATGAATAGAAATAACATTTTAAATCTTGAATACAAGATTAACTTTGACAGCCTGTGTCACATGTGCAACCACAAATTGTATTATAGAAACCTATTTTTGTGGGGGATGGTGAGCTGGACACTCCAGTCACACTGTATTCTGCTCTTGAAGCTGAGGTGTTCAGGGGCTAAAACTATGTCATTCACATATAGGAAGAAAGCAAAGTGGGAAAACTATATCCAGATATAAAATACAAGAACTGACTTGGCTAATGTTGATCAATGTATTACCTAAAGAAAAGTTATGTAACTTCATCATTGCTCATATAAACAAGCAAATAGCAAAGCTGGCTATTGCAGCTTGCTAAGGGGGAATCGCCTCTATTTATAAATTTCAAAAAGAAAATGTAAGTTTTTAGATGTCCTTTCTCCATTGATTTAGGTTTTTTTTTTAAACAGAAAATAGAACATTAAACTTGGACTGTCCCACTTTCAAAGTTGGAGCTCTGTGGTCCATCTCCCCACACTGACTACTCTCTCAAGCAAGAATTTGCAATCTCTCTCAGTAACTGAAGCAAAGAGAAGATGATCTTAGCTTTGATAATGATTGGTGAATTTCAAATAGTTTGGATAAGCAAACCCCAAAAGTTCAAAATGAATATTCAGATTTTGTTACACAGCATGGTCTGCAAATTGAGGATAGAAATCTCAGATGATAGCTATCTTAGATCTCCTCCAATATCCTCCGCATGCCCTAGTTATGTCTAAGCAGGAAATAACACAAAAACCACCAACATATTTAGTTATGAAACGCAGAGTTGCTCTGAACATTCAAAATAAAAATATTGAGGGAGAAGATTCACTGAGAAATCACAAAAGTGCAACAAGGCTTGCTTCATAATGGGCCCATCCCTATTCCTCCTACATTCCTTACCCAGCATATCGTTTGTAATTCCTGAAATAGGCAGTCTCCCACCTGTGGGGAGTCCCACTGGTGACTCATCACTGCCTGGCAGAGAAATCCCTCTGCATGCTCACACCCACTGGTGACCCTGCTGAAAGACTGAGCACAGGGCAAATCCAGGACAATGCCAGATCCATGTCTGCATCTCTGCAGAGCTCAAGCACTTGCCTTGCACAGGTCACTCCTCCTCTGCCTGGCAGTGCCCAGCTCAGCAGGGATGCCACTGCTCATGGGCAGGTGTGGGGACATCCCCCCCACCAGGACCCTGTACCAAATTCCCATCTTAGCTTCACCATCAAAACTGATCTGGAAGCAATGCAATTGTGTTGATGGAGCCAAAATTCCAAAAGGCACTATATGTGAAGGAGGACTACCCATTTGCAGAGGAAATGGCAGGATAACAGCAGCCCAGCTGAGCTCATGGCTGGCTCCTGCCCTGTGGCAGCTGTCACAAATGCCACCCTCCAGCAGGAATCCTCCTACCTCACTGAAAACACTAAACTAGCAATTGCCTAATATTTTTCTGGGATTCATTTATTCACCAGGCTCTCCAAGTCTGTGTAAATGATCATCATTTACTTGAAACGAATTGGAAAAAATAATAAACAAGCAAAACACTTAACCCAATGCTCTAGTTCCAGGAACACATCACTGCATTGTTTTCTTTGCCTTTAGAAAGCTTCCACCATGTATCACCTCCAAGGACAAACATTTTGGCAGAGGGAGAAAGTTCACAGCGTGCCATCAAAGTTAGAGATTTGTTTTTGCTCACATTATGACTTACACATTTCACAAAATCAACAAACAATTTACGCTATTGCAGATATGGATCTTTTCCATCTCAATGGGACTTAATTCCTTCAAGCTGAAAAAGGAAGCCCCAAAAACCGGAATTACTGAAGTGATATTATAGGAAACATATCCTGAGGCTGCCAATATCTTTTTGTGTGGTTGTAGGAAAGGCTGCATTACTGAGCTACACCAAACGCCATTTCCAGCAGAAACCTTTCCTTCTTCTTTGCTGCCATGAGGAGAATTACATTACACAGCACTACACTAAGCCCATTTATACAATTCTACTTTTTTAAATAAAAAAATCAGTTATAAAAATGGGCTATAATCAGCTCAACTTCTCATACTAATCATAGAAATATTAACACAAGGCACTAACTACTCATATGCTGTGAGATTTTCTTCTCTATGCTAAATATGAGAGTAATAAACTTTATGCTTCCCATAAGTTGCAAGAAATTGTGTTTTACTGCAGAAAGGTAACATCAAAAATAATTACTGTTATAAATATACAGCAAAATACAGCCACACTTGGCATATATCAAGGTTTTATGTGCAAAACTTAACAAAATGCCAGCTGCAATATGGTTTTCCTTTTTATTTCAGAGGTACAGTGTAAAAGCCACTGTTACTAAAAAGAAGGCAGAAAAAAATGTTTAAAATAAAAATGTTTAGAAGTATAGGTAGGTTTTTATTTAACAAAACCATCCATACAATAAAAAGGGGTCGAATTAGTCTACGTCTCCCCAGACAAGCAAAATCCTGTTTAAAAAACAATTGTGGTGTGTAGTTTTCAGAGACACCAGTATTATATGGGGCTTCCCTCCCTTCTGAATCAAAAACACATGAGTTTCATAATTTGCAAGTATATCACCAAGCTACCTTTACCAGTATTATTTTGAAGTCTTCCCTCTCTATCTTTCCAGTGTCTCCTTTCATTAGGCAGAGAAATCAATTTTATTACCAAATCCCTTCCCTGTAGGCACTACATGGCACTACATTATATACTTTTTTCATGAATCAACACATTTTCTTCTAAAAATTTGTTAGATGCCTTGTCCCACTGTGCTTCGTATTTGAAAGCTGCCTACATTTCCACCCCACAGATTCTCAAGATCAGCGTGTAATTATTTTTTTTGTGCTAGAGCTATCTTTTATGTACAAATCCTCCTATGTGCGAGACAGCAACTGTATTTCCTTTCAGTTTTCTTTTTTACAGTCAGACAAATCAAGGATTTTAATATCCCCTCATAAAATAGTCTCTCCCTTCCCCAAGGCATTTTAGTAACTTGCCTAGGAACCTGCCTGTTCTAAACCAGTTTGAATTTACTTTTCTTAAGTATACATGATTACACTGGCACAGATTTTACTGTGTTATACTTTACACATAAAGTCTCATTTTGATGCCTCAATAATCTTGTGATTAGCATTCCCATGCCTGTCCAGCCTCTCCCTGATAAAAGCTCCCTTCACTTCTGACAGCAGTCTGTCATCCCCCTTGCACTATTTTCCTACTCATATGCTCATCCCATTTCTTCTAAATGAAACGCCAGTCTTCAGCATAATCCTTGGGGTACATTGTGTCATTAAGACCGTTTTTTTCCCAGTATTGTTGCTTTTGTAGTACAATCATAAAGGAAACATTTCCTAAGGCTGATTCCATAGTCAGTCCTTGGAAAATCCTTTGATGACCTCCAACCTGTCCTCCAGCTCCAATTTTCCTTCTAGTTAATTTTTTCATTCCCTTTCCCTCCTACAAGTCATTTGTAATTCCTGTGTTAACAAATCTCTACACAGCAGATGGCAAATACAGTATTTTACTGAAGCCCAGGTGGATATATCATTACTTCTTTTGTTTAGAGAACTAGCTTAGCTATTTTTTCAACTAAAGGTATCAGCTTAGTCAGGCATGATCTCCTTGTGGAAATCCTACCCTGTCTCTTAACTTACTTGCCATGTTTTGTGTCATTTGCTTATTCCTTCCTTAAAATCTTTCTCTTTTTTTTTTTTTGTAGAAGATTTTACATACTATTGAGATCACAGTAATGCTCTTTAATGGAGTAATTTCTTTTCCCATTTAAGTACTATTTTTTGTTTATTTCCCCAGGTAATACCAACTGATGTGATATATTTATTAAAAGTACTTGCTTTTGGAATTGAAATATTACGCAAGTTCTTGGATGTGGATGATATGGTCTCTTCTGATTAAAACAATTACATAATTTAAGTTTTGCTTCCCCCTGGAGGTAAGAATTTCCATTTCTGCATAATCATGCCTATTAGATACCCTGCATTTGTCCAAGTTTGATAGAATCATTGAAATGTGAGGAGTGCTACCTATTACATCTAAAACCCATCCATCTATATCACCACTAATGTCAAAATTTTAATTTTTTTTCCCACTGACTGCATTTCCATTCTTTACTTTTTGCAATTTTTATTTTTAAAAAATAGTCACATCTTTTTTGAGTAGCTTCTTAGGCATTTACAATTCATTCTCATGTTTTTTGATTTTTGTGGTATACTTCCCTGTATAGGCAAATCCTCTTTGCATTACTTTCAGACTCCTTGCTTATGCTTAATATTATTTTTAGGATGATTATTTATACAATGAAGCATGGGGACCTGCTGTACAATGTATCTCAATTATATATTTTTATTATTTCTAGCAGATTTTTTGAAACTTGGGCTAAGAATGACATCAATGCCTGCCTTATAAAGTAGTCCCTGCACTTTTTATTCCAGATTAATTAACTGCTGCCTGCAACTTCTCAAACATTTGTCCACTGGAAACCTTACAGATGTATGTTGGTTTCTGAGTCATTCTCTCCCTGTCCTTATTCCCATCCACCTTTCTATTACTGTGACACTACCTCAGTAAAGCTTTTCTCTTAGTTTTTCTTCCATTTTTTCTTTTCTTTATTTATGGAGGTTGTATTTTCATGCCATCTTCCCTTTCTCAAAGCTTTATGCCCTTAATATGTGCACCCAACTGATTCTACTTGTCAATACAAGCCTTCCTGGACACATTGCCATTTTTTGGATAACACCTCATTTCCCTTTGGCATAGACAGCTTCCATGCACCTGCCTGAATCCTTACATTGATGCAACAATTCCACAATTCACACTGACCTCACCCAACTCTCAGCTAGATGAGATGGGATTCTTTCCATAACTCAATTTTCAAGTCAAAATTTTTACCAACAATGGAAGTAGCTTTTCCTTGCTGGCTATCACCTCATAATATTGTCCCCTTATCCACTTTTGTAGTCTCATTTGTCCAATTTTAATTTCTCTGTGCCTTCAAGGCTTGTGCAGGCATAACAGGGGTCTCTCTTGCACTTTCTCCTGTGTCTCATTTCATCAGTTTAAATCTATCCTCATCAATCCCGCAAAATGAGGAAGCTGCATATTGTCCACCCACTGACAATGACCTTATTTTGTTTGTGACATATAATAATGCCTCAAAATTTCTTGCTTTCAGATCTTCTCTAGGGATGATCTACTGAACAGATCTATCTCAGCTCCCACCTGTGTCATTTTCCATCTTTTTATGGTCCTTGTTGATCCACTCCAACAGGAGTATCACAGTCATTCTTCACTTAAAATAGCATTTTTAAGAACTTTTCCCATTCTTCTCCTGTTTCTTTTCAGGTTCAGGTATCTCATGCCCTTACAAGCAGCAAAGGTTTTACTCTCCAGCTCCCCTTTTGTATCCCCAGCTAGTCTCTGCAGGTAATCAATAATGATCCTAATCTAAACTCTAAACGTGCTATAATTTTTATTAGACATCCATCTGACATTCAGGAACTCACCTGGATGCCTGTTCTCACAGGGTTTTTTTAATTTCCTTTTGTAATTTAATGCATCAAAAATACTGACAACAGGAAAGACCAACACTGAATAATTTTAAAGCAATGGTCTATTAATATACAGTGCATACTATTTTAATGCATTAACAATACCATCAGAAGATTCACAGCCCAGCCAAAAATTCTTAACATCTTTACTTCTCATTTTAGTGTCTCTGAGTCCATCTATCAGTACTGTCATAAAGTAACCCACATCTCAAAGCACCCCTTCAGTGCAGTCTAGACTTTACCAGATGGAATCAGCAGTATGATCCCAAAGCCTTCTCCTCTCTCGTTTCCCCAATAATTTATAATGAGAAGACTTTCATGAAACCAGAAGAGTTCTCTTTGGCTGCACTATGCTCAATTGTCCAGATACAACATTTATAAGGCATCTTGTACCATACTGAAAATACCAGAACTTCAGCAGAGCAGGGAGTAACATGCTCCTTCCAGATATCCATTTATTTTAAAGTCAGCATTATAACATTCACTAAAGTGAACTCAGGGAGACTGAATACCCATTTTACTTAGCTGAAGCAGTTTTTAAAAGATGAAAGGAACATTCTCCAGGATGTCTCACAGGATGCAATTCCTTTAACAAATGGCACGTCTGGATTTAATAAGTGGACACATTTCTTTATAAACTGCAGAAACAGTTAAAAAGGCTTTTGGGGTCAAATGTATTGGAAAGAAGGTGGAAGAAATAACTGAACCATTTATTATACATTACTATATTATGATGAAGTCTTTCATAAGATACAAGCTACTATTAGATTAACCTAGCTACAAATTTTAAACCTGATGTTAGAGGCTGTAAATACCCACTAAGCCAGAGGGTGTTATATTATTGTGACACTTTGAGCACGCTGATGTGTTGCTGGTCAATGTTATTTACTATCATTGTGGCTGCCTAGCAGCCACATCCAATAAAGCATTAGTGTCCTCTTCAGAGCTCAGCCTTGCAGCTCTTCAGGTCCTCAGACGAGACTGTGGCAAGTTGGCCAGGCTGCAAATAGAACTCCCTGCTGCCCACGGGACAGTGTGGACATGTCCTTGCATCCCTTGGCTGGTGAAATGGGAGTGGGCAGCCATCAGAAGGTACCTACCTGGCTGAGGAAATGTGCTTTCCATCTCCTAACCTGTCCAGAGGGCTGCAACAGGGCTAATTACACACAGCAACAGGGTGCTCAGGCTGCCTGCTAATGACAGATGAAGGGTGCCCCAGGTCTTACAGACAGATGAAGGTGAGAGCAAAACCAGACAGATAAATAAGGAATTGCATTACTCCTGTACAAGAATTTTCTTAAGGCTAGGAGAAACCATAAATCTTGTTTGTTATCAAACAAAGCCTAAACACTCTGTAGCCTGTATACTGAGTGAACAGATGAGTGACCAATTAAATCTGCTAGTGCAAGTCAGTCTTCTTCCCCCTCCTTACAGCTGGTTGTCTCACATATCAAGACACATCAAAAAACTGAATTCCACATATCTATGAATATGGACTATGGCTACTCAATAGAACTGCTGAATACACATCACTTTGGTTTAGCAAAATCATGTGATAATTAAAAATATTTATGACAATGTTTAGTATCAATGCCGATAGGGTGCAATTCACACTGATTGCATCATCCAAACCCATGATTTTCTTTGGTTCTTTGGGGGTTTTTGCTCTGTTGGAAATTCAGAAGGGCTCTGACAGTTTCAGAGCACTGCCCTTCTGAAAAAGTGTATAAATATTTTGTGTAGCTGAGACTTAAAAACGCTGCTGGTTTTACAAGGCTTACCTGTGCAAAGATCACATAACATATTAAGTGGTAAGGGTGCTTGCTTTCTTTACCTCAAGTCTATATAAGTTCCTGTTTCAGTGAACTAAGAAAGGAAAACAGAAAAGCCCAGAGCTCACACATACTTCCTTCAATCCTTGGAAACATCTAATCACAAAATTAAAGCTGAAGTACTTGGAACTTGTTTTAAAGTTACTGAATGCATTCTTTTGAACATCACTGAAGACTAAAAAGGTACTTACATCAATTCCTGTACAAGTAATCTTGTGGTAATTTAAAAGAGATCTTATACAGTATTTTTATCATCCTCAACACAAGTGCTATCAGATGTTTATTCAGATTTTCCATTGAGAATGTCAGTAATGTTGTCTGCATGTATATCACCTTTCAATAAAAAAAAATTCAGAATCCTTTACAAGGGCTTTGAGTATTTTAACCACATATCATCATGGTGAAAAGAAGACACAGATTTTTGCCACTAATTCTGGCTTGTTCAGAATTCAGCTTCTAAAGAAGCTCCTAACACATATCTGATCCCCTTCCTTTACAGCACCTTTAATCCACCAAGCAACCCTTG
The DNA here is from genome assembly GCA_013401135.1 of Cettia cetti. Lineage (NCBI taxonomy): Eukaryota > Metazoa > Chordata > Aves > Passeriformes > Sylviidae > Cettia > Cettia cetti. The sequence continues at coordinate 14,180 of VZUI01092424.1, read as the reverse complement.
CCCCAAAAGGCACAGTGTGGCATGGCTGAGGTAAGGGAGTCTTGGCTGTTCCATCCATGGACACAGGTTATGTCTGTGTTTCCACCTACCAAAGCACACTTTTTAAAAACAAATATTTTGATCAGGGATCCTCAGTCCTGGCAAAGAGCAGATTGCCATTCCACACTGACACTGCCCACAGGTCAGGCAGTGGCCACTTCATCACATGTCTTCATGGCAGCTACAGCAAACATATGCATAGCAAATAATTCACACTATAAGATAACCTATACCTGCTCTTAATGCCCTCTAAGCAAACATACAGAGGAAAATCATAAACAAATTTACTTAGAATCTTTTTAGAGAGTTAAGAAACTGTCTTTAGAAATAGCCCTGTCACAATCTACAGGATTTTCATCTCATATGTTAGTGATGCAAGAATATCTAGTACCATCAGCTGGCTGCATTTCCTTACTGCTACAGAATACAATGTACCTCCTGGAGAGATAAGGACACTTGGGTAAACTTCCTCTCATATCTCTCCAGAACAGCGCCTGACAAACTACTGAATGCCTGGGCTCATCGGCCACACATCCTATCAGCATCATTTTAAAATGGTCAGTAAATATTGGATTTAGCTTTCAAACATATAACATGACAAGACTGCTGCTTGAGAGATGAAATTTTACCGGAGTTACTATATGAAATAAATAGATATATGTTCTGTAGGATATAAAGATATGAGCTGTTGCATGCCATTGAGCAGCACAGAACAGCTCCAGCTGTCAGAAATGTCAATGTACTGATAAGCATTACAGGACTTTTTGAGGAAGATAAAAACCAACTGGTGTTAGGACTGTAAGCCTAAACATGCTGTGATGAAGAGTGAAAATTAAGGCTGCACCTGCTATTTTCTACCAGTATTTTCACAGAGGTTTTGGAAAAATCTGTCATGTCATCTTGGAATAAGGCTTGTGCTTATGGACAGAAGAGAGACTAAAGAAAAATCAGTGCTTTTAATTGTAACTTGTTATTTAAAAATTAACTCCTGTGTTAGTATTGAGAGGAAAATACAAAAATCATTATTAAAATGGTACTGTAGTTCATCTTGGTGGATCTTTATGGGTCAGCTGTGATGGAGCAATGTCCTGTACCACGCACTAGGGAAGCAGCCTGGAGCCTCACACATTTTTCTCCTAAAGCTTTTGGCTTTGCACTGGTGGAAATTTCCTTCTTTTGACAAAACAGGATTTTCTAAATTTTCAGTGATTAGCAGACTAAAAAAGAAATTAAAAGGCAATCCATTTTTGACTTGAAAAATTACAGTTTTCATTCAAGGCTGAACAGGAATTACTAAATACAGAAGATGACTACAGGCCACCATTTTTATCTCTGGATGCATATTTTAGATTTAGCACATGAGTAAAAGGAGAGATCAAGGCTATTGCCACTGGTGTTCAGTCTTGAAACAGGAGGATATTGCTAAATGAAGGTCCTAGATGATTTCAGGGAGTAGCTCCATGGCATCCAGGATGAGACAGCAGCTCCTAACACCCTCAGAACAAGCAACAACATCAGCATTAATGTTAGAGGAGGTCATGTCAGTAAGGCACCCAAGGGGATTTCATGCAACTAGGAACACCACTGAAATCTTTAATTTACACTCCGTTAAAATAACTTGCCAGTCAAGCAGGAAGGAATTGTTTTGTCTGCTACAAACCACCCAGCTAACAAGCAACAGCTGCCCTGATGTTATGTATCTCTATTCCCTAATTTCACCAGTTGTGAAGACAAACATTGCAGTAGGTTAATTACAATGAATTTCTAGAACTCCATCATAATTTTCTAGCAAAGACTAGTTTGTAAGAATGTGGAAAACAAACAAACAAAATATTACAAAAGTTAAGCTTCTCTTTACTATTTTTTTAATATTAGGACATAGTGGTATCTGAACAAAAGTATCTTTCATGGAGAAATATTGTACAGTTGATCAGCCTCTTAACTCCTTTAAAAACACAGAATTAGATTACTTGGCATAATTGTTGTTTCCACTTCTATTTACATGCAGTGATACACATCAGCTTGATGATATTAAAAAAAAAAAAAAAAAACAAACCACCAAACAACGTATTATAAACCAACACTTAGTCATCAGTAAGTAAGTTCTTGTTACACCTTTTTCCTACTCAAAACTATCTCCTGAGCAGCTAATTCCAGTCTGATATTTACTCAGCAATAACTACCACCATTGTGTCTCCCAGAAACTTCCCTAGGAGCTGCAGGCAGAGGACTCATGTAGAGGTACACATGTGCACCTGCACAAGCATTACAAAGGATGCCCTGGTGCCAGAACCTATTTAAACCATCACTAAAGGCAGTACAACTTAAACCATTTGCTTAATCCTGAAGGACTTCTGCGGTTGTGTAGAGACAGCTTTTGTTGGTAGTCTGATGTGCCCAAAATCTGCAGCTTTGCTCCACACCAAGGCTCTTCCCCAGCCATGAAGCATGCAAACCATAACACAGGCCTGTGAGCTACAGGGCCCTGCAAAGGAAGAGGTCAGCTAGTTCCAGGAGGTCAAGACAGCATTCAAAGTGACACTTCACTTATTCAAGCATGAAGAATAGGAAACATAATTACCTGAACTGCATTCAAATGGTAATAGGAGAAGTAATTCAGCACAAAAAGATACTGAATCCTGTAAGTGCACACAGTGTATAACAATGGGAAACACAGAAAGGTGGTGGATGAGTCAGATAATGACAAACACTGTGCACAGGATCAGCAGGAAAAGCAAAGTACACAGTGAGATGTGCAGGCTGGAAAATGGCCAAGTATAACATGTGAGTTTGCATGGCTAGTGCATGAACTGAGAGCATGATTTTAAGGTTGCCTGGAATGTCCAGCGTGTGAATGGGGCCATTTATCATCCACTCAAGACTTCATTGAGAAATCTGTGCCACAAAATAATAAAAAACTTAAGGTATAAAATGTGTTTAAGGGAAGCTAGACTTTGGTCTCAAACTGCTGGATTAATTTTAACCCCTTTAGGTGCTATTTGATTGCCCACATAAATACATATCAGTAAATGCTTGGTATTTATCCTCTGCCCTAATGAAATTGATATTTGAGAGAGAAAGAGGTCATAATCTCCTTGCTCTGGCAGGCATATAGGTATGGAGAGAGAGGGACCATCTTCAGACAGGCAGAACATCATTGCAGAAGATAAATCTGCAGCCCCAAATGGAGGTGATGCCCCTTCCAGGGGAGAGCCAAGATGCAGCCAGGCAGCACAGCTGTCTGTGAAGCTTGCATGTTAGCCTGCACCTTACACAGCAGGGCTGCACTTACACCTTCTCTGTCTTAACCCCTTTTCCCACGTCTTCTAACAAGAAGCACTTAGTTTAATTTCAAACAATTAATGAAGTCTATCTATGCCAAATCTACATGCTGCAGATGAATCTGCATATTGGAAGATAGAAGGCTGAGGAGGGGCCTCCAAAGTTTTCACTGCTTGGGAAGTTACTCATGTGCTGAAGCTGCAGCAAGGGCTTTAGCATGTTCACAAACTCAAAGTAGGAGGCTCAAGATAAATTTTATCTAGGCCAGGACACAACCTCAACCTATGTCAGCAGGAGATGGCCATCATAAAACTTGTTTCCCAATAACAGTAAAACTTTGCCTTTTGTTAAATGTCTTCATACTAATATCCTGGATATGTTCAGCTAGCTGGCTGTGCATTCCAGATGTTTTGATTTTTCATGTACTTGGAGCTTTTTTTTTTTTTTTTTTTTTTTTAGCAGAATAACTGCTTCATGACTGGGCCCTGAATGTTTTCCCTGTCCTTAAAATGAACAGCAGGCCTGGGTGACTACTTCTTGCATAAATGCTTTAGTAGTCAGAGGAAGGGCAAAGAAAAGATGGATCCATTGCTCAATGGGAAGAGACAGTTTTAAACAAATGGCATGGGAAAAGCAGAATTTTGAATGCCTTTCTCATATCAGACTTCAAGAAGAGGGTCAGCTGTGACCATGTGTCTTCCATAATTAAAACCAGCAAGAAAATCTAAAAAGGGAAAGAATGAAACCAGACAGTGGGCTGGGATCTTACAAATCTCATTCTAGGGCGCTACAAGAACTAACATATGAAAATAACTGTGTTCTTAGTATTTACCTGAATTCACTCAGGGTGGGTGAAATACCAGAAGATTTGGAAAGACATGATGTTTTGTCCACACTTATAATACTAGAAAGGATTCAGGAATTAAGATCAGCTAGAATTATTTTCTTTCTGGGTCAGGGAGGAACCCTCGATGCCTAAAGCTTAAAGATGGTTAACAGCAAGAATGGTTCTAGGAGTTAATCAGAAGCTTAAAACATTACCATGCCATTGTGCAAAAAAACCACTGCACTTGCACTAGGATTTATAAACATTTATCCACAATAATTGTAACATAATCCTTCCACTGCACTCAGTGATGGAACACTGTGTCTGGCTTTGAAAATCCCATTTCAGAGGATGATGTGAGCTAACCTGAAAATTAAAGGCAGTTCAACCCATCACTTAATTAGCAGACAAGAATAACAACAGATAAAGATAGGAGTTAAATTTCAGCCTAGAAGGACACTGAAGTCCATCCACCAAAAAAGAATAGATACACAAGCTTATCAAGTACATGCTAAATACATGATCATTGCTATTTCTTTTCAGCATATTTCAGTGATGTTCTTTCCACTTTTAGTCAAAAATCTCTCAACTGTAGAACAACTTCTGTCTTGACATCATACAAAAACTAACACAGAACTCACAAGTAACTTTTTAACCTACTAGAATATCCACAACATTAAATAAATGGATAAATCTGAAAGTTATACTTTCAATTCAAAACACTAACTCTTGTTTTGATAAAAGGGTACACTCAAAAATTATTCATCCTATATTAACAGGGTCAATTCTGGATAGAAAAAACCAAACTGTTTCACAGATACAGCCAGGCTTGAGGGGATTTTGACAGTAGGACTACTATTTCTGAGCCTTCTCATTCCAATTTTGCTAAATTACTCGAGATTTGCATGGTACTGTTTGACTGACACCTACTGAAATCTCTATTACTGAAATACTATGGTTCCAATTAAGTCATGTCACTTAGGTGACATTCTTACACTGTTAAAAGTTTTGTATATACATGAAAAATTATATACTCTGTTTAAAATATATACCTACATCCTAAAGATGTGAAAGTGATATTGATATGTTGCTTTATGGAGCAAGAATCCAATGAGGAACATTAAAATACCTATAGTCTGTGCCATCTATTCATTCGCTTAATTAATGTAAACTTCAAAACCTTGGACAGATTTCAGAAAGACATAATTTAAGGAAAAATGAACATTGTAATCTCTCCAAAATTCCCTCAGCTATACGGTTTAAGCTTTTTTAGAGCTGTAAAGAGAATTGGTGAAGTTTTTGCTCATCCCTCATGCTCTTGCAGTAAAACAAACAGAAGATGCTGAGCTTCCCAAGGGGATGTATAGACCTCTCCTCCTTTTCCTGCCAGGTCCCAGAGGAAGAACTTTTAAAGTGGATATACTTTCTGCAACTGAAAAATAGTTCTGTAAGCAAGGCAGCTACTGTAACTTGGTTTCCAAAGAAGTTTTTTCTTTTATTATTTTTATTTGGGATTGACTACTGACTTGGTAAACTGAATTATATTTAGGCAGTATACATTCAATTTCAAAACATTTCCATCAGAATTCATGTGGTCTCATCCACAGTCTGAATTTTCTCTTCTAGTGAATTATGGGAGCTGCGAGCTCCAATCCAAGCTTGTCCCTTGGGTATGGCTTTTATGAGGTGTCACCCACACGTGAACTCTCTGATGTGCAAGAAGAGTTGAGCACACATTGCAGCTCTTCCCTGAACACAATATCAATCAGGTCTCCCTTCTCTAGCCAGCCAGCAATTTTCCACAGTATTATAGAAAAATATAGACATGTTCTATTTGACAGGTACAGAACAGAGTATCCCACACAGCTCAGTGTATACAGTATGTCATAGAAGTGCAGTATTTTTAGGCCCTTACCTCTCCATCATATTTGCACAAATTCAGATAATGGGTAAAAAGGTTACCAATGAAAGAAAGCCTGCCAGGTATTTTTGACATGACCAATTTTCGGAGGAAGTCATGCTTACAAAAACAGCTGAAGTATAATTTATGCTTGGGTCTGAGTCATGATTTCACAGCAAGCAAGAACAGAGGTAGGCCAATTATTCATTACCTAAACAAATGTCCAGACACTCAGTTTTCAATAACCATAACTCCAGCTTATATACTGCATAATCTTAACTGGAAGGAGGCATGTTCATCTGCCCTATTTCTCCTCCAGGTGAAGTCATCCTTCAGCAGCTATAGAAATAAATGTTCATGTAGGCAATTGAAGGAATGTCTACTGTTTCATACGTGGTCTCTGCGTCTACATTGCAACTATAAATTCCAAGAGTTATCTTAATGATGTTCTTTTCCAGCTTGAATTTTTTAATCTAGATTTATTTTGTAATCTAATGGCCCATGTTATTTCTCTATTTCCAATACTAATGTACTAAAATGAAATAATATAGTCCGTATACATTATCAAAGCTATGTCTGAAGCTCAAGATTTTGAACTATTAATTGGATTATGTTGCACATCTGATACCAGCCTTTGTTTCACTATAGTTTTTCAGACGACTCTAAAAGACAGTAAAATTTCTGATTTTTTTTTCTTTTTTGTTCTGGTAGTAAAGAAGAAAGCTTGCATTTGTTCTGGTAGTAAAGAAGAAAGCTTGCATTAAATTTGTGAGATAATGAACATTTGTACATACAAACTCTGTCTTCTCTGCTCTCATGAATCTAAAACAGTTGCAGAGGAAACAAAAAATACTGTAGGCTAAATACTAACATTCTTTACTTTGCTATTCTTTTAATAATGAACTTCCTTGGATGGCAAACCCCTAGTCCTACATGTGTTCTGTATTTGTAGGTACATCCCTGTCAGGAAATGCTGTGAAATGGAAGTTCCTGACAAATAAAGTTCTTGGCCTTTAACATTCCATAGATATTACTCAAATGTCAGACAGAATAATTTCCAAACTTTGGCCATTATTCTAGATCTATTTAAAAACCATAAGGTTCTTGGAGATAATTAGTAATACACATATGGGTTATATGGTAATTGGAGTTTGTCATAAAAACAAAATAGGGAAAATGAAATTAACTCTACTTTCTATGGTGCTATTATTGCTTGCTTCATGTGAAGAGACCATTGTTATGAATCCCACTATATCCCCAAAGTCCTTTGGCCCCCTTCTAATAACTAGGGATGGAACAAACAGGTTTTGTCTAGTTTTGGATCCAACTGAATATGAGATACTAAAAGGTTTAGTCTAAAAGTACTGGCCTCGCATTCCAATCACCATGAACTGCAAAATAAAGGGCAGAGGAGAAACTGGGGAGGAAACTCTAATGGAGAAAAATAGAGTGAAAAATAAAGCAAAGTGAAGTAACGTGAAGTCAAATAATAAAGCAAATATCAAAACTCAATAAAAGGGCACAAAGAAAGGAAATTGAAGAGACAGACATTAGTATATTCTCTGCTTTTCTTGGAGAAAAGTATGAGTAACAGAAATTCATAAAGTTCTCCAATCAGTAAAACATCCCAGAGGTGAAAAAAATCCTATCTTAATTGATTCAGTCATGAAAGTGAAAATTAAAAAAGAAAGGTTTACCTATCCCCATTTTTCATTTAAACCATGTTTAAATGATATCCAGTTTGCAAAGAAAGTCCATCACCAGGTGGGAAATGCCAAAACTCAGACTGTCTCTGCAACCCTGTTTCCCCCTCCAGGTGCACACACATTGCATTACAGGCTTTCCTTACCCACAACCCATCCCATCCTTCATATCACCTTGTTCTCCTCACAAAATGAACAGGACTTATTTCATATGCATGGAAGCAAATGATTCATCTTAGCTATTCTGGATCTGGACTTGGCGTTCACATACTGCATGCTTGTCAGGTCTTGGTCTTCAGACCAAGCAGCAAATTTTGCAGCCTAGGTCTTAGTATTCCTCATTATAAAATAAGAATTTTATCCTACTCCCACCTTTCTCTTTTAGCAAGATGAACTTGACATCCAGAGAAATTATAGTCAAAGTTGTCCATTAAATTCAGATGAAGAGTAACAGGTAAGTACAAGATGACCTTCTTGAGTCCTTTGCATTAGACAATACTTCATGCAATAAAATTGCAGCTGACACTGACTACAGTTACTATTATGGGGTTTCAGCTCTGCAAATCAGAACCCATGGTCTCAGATTTGCACATCTAGCAACTAAACCAAAAAACAAATCCATACAGCCAGCATTCCCTTGTGAAAGTTGAAGCAGTCTGTCTGTCTCTAACACACAGATCTCAGTGGCAGAGGCAGAGAGATCCACTCTGACCTTTAATGGCTTTACCTACAAGGGTGACTTTTGTCTCTGCCTCAAGCTGCCCCCCTGCTAATAGAATCCAACCTCTCAGTAAAGTACAACTCATCTTGCACAATGCAGGGCAAGAATTCTGTAGAACTGCCCCCAAACATGTAATTAAAATGAGTCATCATGCATTACAGTCCCATTAAAATTATAGCCACAGTTTTGTATTTCCTGTTATGCACTGAGCTTTGCTGGATTGCTGTTTGTTAGCACCACTCATGCATGTTAATTGATTGTTATTTTAAACTTTCAAAGAAACCAGAAATAGTGTTCTGTTGGCCACGTAAAGTTCACCAGTAGAAACTAAACCAGACAGCCCAGCTTGATCTCCTGTGTACAGACCAGGATTTTAAGGCATAGCACACACACACACAACCATGGGATTTCACTGACGTTACACAACAAAGAATGAAATTTGTTCAAACTGGCCTTCCATGTCAGGTTGTTTAGGACATCACTTCCCACCTAACAGAGCCTCCTGCTCCCACTTCTTCATTCCAGCCCCTTTGACCCACATAAAAGCCATTCCTCCTTCACCATTTTTTTTCTCCTCCAAGCCCCAGTCTTCTTCCCACAGGAGTTTTCTGCCTCCTCTCAGTATGCTTCCTACTTTAGCCATCTCATTCAGCCTGTACCTTCCTTCTGCCACCTCTTCCACTTTTCCTCTTTACCACTTCATGACCACATGAACACCCTTGGCTGCTGCTTATGCTCTCTTGTATTACTCAGACTGGCCCCAGGGCCCTGCCTTGTGGCTTCTATACCCTTCACTGTTTCTTTTGGCTCCTGCCATATCTGCTGTCCCTCCACCCTCCAGTTCTGTACTTGCTTCTCACAAAACAACTTTCAAATCACTTTGGCCAATGCTTGGACTGTACTGGGGGTCATCCAGCCAGAGTTCCATTTCCAGAGAAAAAAAACCCACACAAAGGGAATAAAATGCTGTTTCAAAAAACTTAGCTTGGTGAAAAACACAGTGTTACAGAATTTCCTATGAAAGTGTTCAAATTTTTAAAACTTGACTGGTAAATGTAATTTACTATAAAATCAATACCAGGGCATAAGGAATTGTATATCTGGGGGTTTTTTGGAATAAAGGTTTTACTTTCTTGCAATACATCTCAAGATCAAAAAAGAGTTTCCACATTACATCGATAAATAAGCAAGAGGTTCTGTGAGTGAGACCAGTAATTTAAGCCCTCCCACCTCCAGCTTTTCTATTTGCTCTCTTCAGCCATTAATAAAGTGCTTCAAACCCAGTTTCCTTTGTAGAAACAAAGAGATCATCCATCTCCCTGAGTAAGACTAGGTGTCATCACTTTTCCCTTCTTTGTGAAATAATAAAAGTCATACTGCAGAAAAAGAAATTATTTTAAACCTTTTTCAGGCAGGAACAAAAACTGTGACCTTGGATGCCATGTGTGTGAACTGAAAGTACAGTTTCAAGTTACAAAGGTCTATAATCTACACTTCTTTTTCCTATGGATTTAGGATTGAGGGACAGCAATTTCTATTCTATACTGAAGGAATTCTATTTCTTGTTCATATTTAAATATAAACGCTATGAAGAGTGCAATTAGAATACTACTACTTATTTTTCCTGATAGAATGGCAATTTATTCTCATTTTACACTATGCAGATTAAATGGCTACTTTTAAATGCAGTTCTAAGGAGTACTGTCACAAAAACTAAGTTAAAAAGAGGCAGTGCTTCTGCAGCCCATTGCTCAACAGATCAGTCAAAGTAGATCGTAATCTTATATTATCCTCCACATTTGTTTGCATTCTGAAAGCACATAAGCCTTTCCAAATACACTTGATCTGTTTCCTTTTTATACAAGAAATAGTTGCAGCTGCCTTGTTAGGACCCACAAAGAAGAGTTTTACTTGCAGGGTTGAAAGAGTCTATGCCTGCACTGATGTCTATTTTCTCTTTATTTTTCTCTATTTAATCTTTCTTACACTTGCTAATAATTTCAAACCATTATTTCAAATAAAGATTCACAATACAGTGGCACATTTAGACTGTAAAAGATTGTGATTTACCACTTTGACAGCTCAACATTTTTAGCTTGTATACAGCACCCAGCCAAAACTGAACAACAAAAATATTTTGAGCCCTTTTATTTTCAAAACAAATGCTTTATGTACAAGAATCTGTCGTTTAGAAACAATACACATGCACATACACACATGTACCCCCTATTATATAATAATTGGTGTTTGGGGTTTATTTAGAGCACAATGATTGCAAATGCATTTGATTATTCTTTTGCAGCATGAAATAACCAGTTACCTTTCAGGAAAGGAGCCCTCCGTGGCACAAGCTTTTCTGTGATTTCCACCTGCTCTTGCTGATGCTGTTTAACCAGGTTTCCTTCGCTGCCAGCTCTCAAAATCTTTTCACCTAGCCTAATTTTTCGTGATCGGCTGTTAAAATCTTCTTTCCTAGACAAAGGCGATTTAGGAGCTGTATTGGCTGACACAGGTCGAGCCAAGCGTGAGGGTTTGGACATCCTGCCTGTGCAGGAATGTACCTGCTCCAAAAGCAATTTCTAAAAAAAATCCTTCGCAGCTCACTTTCCAGCACAGAGGCTGGGGAGTTTGTGTGTGCAGCGCAGCTGGATGTGAAGTGCTGTGCTGCCAGCCTGATCAGTTTTAAACACCAAGCGTTGGGTGGTCACGCAGTTTCCCAGACCTGTGGAATGCAAATGTGTGCTGGGGTAAAACAGATGACTCTGTCCCGGTGCTGAGTCCCAGCCACGCCGTGGGGAGCAGAAGCTCTTCCAGGGACTGTCTGAAGCTCCTGGTGTGCACTGACGAGCACCCTGGCATGAGGGGAATGCTCCACCTACGCAGGTACAACGAGAAAAACCTTCCAGGCACGAGGTTACCTCTGCATGTGGGACCCTCCCGCATTCCTCTCCCAAACCCTCTCTCTCAAACAAACACGTTCTTGTTTCAGCAGATTTCCTCACAGCGTGCCAAAACCACACTGTTCAGCGCTATATGGTAAATGCCTGATGTCAAGAACATATTTGTCTTTGAGTTAAGCACAGTGCAAGCTCAAATTGGATTAAATGATGCATATTCTCCTAGCACTGTATTATCTTACTCACCAAAAGAAAGGAAGGATTGACAGCAAAAATCATCTCTCTTTGAAAACTGCCCTAAATCCCTTATTATTAACTGGCTTTGTTTAGGAGGCAACACTGCACAGAATATTGCCCATTATACTTTCCTATTTCAATGGTACATATATATCTAGAAAACCCCTGGCTTCTTGCACACTACAGATAATCATGTTCTTTACTGACTCTCTAAGGAAAAAATTCCTGACCTCAGGCTACATTATTTCAAATCTCAGTTCCTGGGTACTCTTCTTTGAAAATGCCCAGGCAAATCCTGCCTAACTTTCTCTGCCAGCTCTGTGCTTGTGAATGTTGCCAAGACAAAGAGCATTTGGTCACATGAAAAGAAAATTCCATTCACCATAATTTTGGAAACAACTTCTAAAGCAAAACAACACAGTGCAAACAAAAGAAAACATCACAGCTACAGTTACAGTAAAATCTTCATGCTGAATTTTAAAATGTATTTCTCAATATCCCAGGCAACCAGTATGCTGCATCTCTAATAGAATATAAAAGTCCATTTTATTTCAAAACTAAAGCAAACATAAGCAAATCAATATTACACAAGCTAAAGTACTAATAGATATTTAGGAGAAATGCTTAATAAGCAAAAAGTAAGCAAAATGTGACTAAATTATTATGGCCGTTTCTCATTTTCTGAGATGGCAATTATGCAATGCAGTAAAATATTTTTGCAAGTTGTCTCCATATTTTTTTTTCCAAGAGTCCTATGTTAAATAGGTAACTGTTTATGCCTTCTCTATAAAGCATGGTGTCTGTTGCTTTGGTGCCCCATCAAGAATGGGCCAGATTCAGTGTAATACAGCAAGCCTTGCCATGAGATTATTCTGCATATTATCAACACAGAAGGAACTCTGAGTGGGAAGATTTCTACTCATAAGGAGGGGCCTGAGGCCCATGAGAGTAACTGGGCTCATTAGCAGTGCTCAGGCACAGCAGGTCATGCAGAAGACAATGAAGAACAGAAACAGGGGTGAAATAGGATGATGAATGGAGAGTTAATCATGTAACTGGGGTAAAGAAGGAAGAGAAAACGTGAAACCGAGTATGTATGTGACAGCTCAGTTGTATTGAGCCTAAGAAGTACTGTCATTCCCTCTCAAGATCTTGGACTGTTTGACCAACTGTAATTTTTAATATCTTCCATTGTGACTCCTCACTGTGTAAGCAGACACAAATGCTGTATGCTTAAGAAGTGTTTTTAAGCCATGACAATAATGCCTCTGACACTACAAAGACATATTTTAATTCTGCAAAACACAGAACAATTGTGAAATAAAATCCAGTCCTGAGTGGCAACAAAAATAGTATTTCAGTTTTTGAATCACTACTGCTAAAGGAAAATCCAACTGAGATTCATGTACATTACACATTCACCCAAACTAAGCATCCTTATCACAGGTTGCTCATGGACAGAATGGCCTCATCTGTGAAGGAGAATCTAACTAGATGGTCATGTTACCTGTAATTTAAAATAACTTCTAAGCTAAGCAAGGACATAATGATTTCAAGATTTCCCTAAGACTCTCTCTAACAACGTAGCAAAGAAGATGAGGAAAGGGAGTTCTATCCACCAGCTTTTGATAAGAAAGGCCCTAGGTTGTCCATTTGGATGCTAAGGTGACACTTCTGCACTGAAAGAGAACAGCAACATCCTGGTTTCGACAAGAAAGAAGTTTTTCCTCACAGCAGAGACACAGCCCTGCAGAAATGGGGTGAGTTAAATACGTTCCTCAAACACGAGAAATTCCTGGAATACTCCATTCAAAGATGACTATTCCCAGTAATATCTTGGTGTCTGATGGCACTGTGTCATGTGAGGAGAGGCTGAGAGAGCTGTGCCTGCTCAGCCTGGAGGAGGCATCTTATCCATGGGCATGAACATCTGATGTGGGGATAAGAGGAATGGTGCTGGGCTCTTGTCAGTGGTGTCCAGCAACAGGACAGGAGACAATGAGAGCAGATTGAACCACAGGGGAAAAAAAAGAACTTTAGGGTTTTTATAGAGAGAAGGTGGTCAGTCACTGGTGCAAGTTGAACAGGGAGGGCATGAAGTATTCATCTTTGGAGATAAGCAACACCCAACCAGGCACAGCCCTGACCTGCCTGCTCTGGCAGAGTCTGCCTGAGCTGGGGGTTGGCAATCTCCAGAAGTGCCTTCCCACCCCCCAGAGTTTTGTCATTCTGTATTACCAAACTTATTCAGAGGCTGTTTATAATCTGGAACCTTAAATATCTTTAAATCTGTCCAACAGTAGATGTACAACCTTTCTCCAAAGTCCCAGCAAACTATCCCATGCCTGACTGCCATTTCTGGGAGGATTCCTTTCGGGTCATTCATCCCTTTTAGCTTCCTGCAGACTATGGCATGGTCTTCCCAAAAAAATGTTGTCTTTGTTTATTTGTTTTAAAGGCTCTGAGACGTGAAGCTGATGATTCCAGCTATGAGCATCAAACCCATAAAATAAAATAAAATAAAATAAAATAAAATAAAATAAAATAAAATAAAATAAAATAAAATAAAATAAAA
>VZUI01092417.1:0-10205 GCA_013401135.1 Cettia cetti | reverse complement strand
GAGAGAGGGGCTGTGGGATCAGAGAGGGGCTGTGGGGACAGAGAGGGGCTGTGGGGACAGAGAGGGGCTGTGGGGCCGGGGAGAGAGGGGCTGTGGGATCAGAGAGGGGCTGTGGGGACAGAGAGGGGCTGTGGGGACAGAGAGGGGCTGTGGGGACAGAGAGGAGCTGTGGGATCAGAGAGGGGCTGTGGGGACAGAGAGGGGCTGTGGGGACAGAGAGGGGCTGTGGGGACAGAGAGGGGCTGTGGGGACAGAGAGGGGCTGTGGGATCAGAGAAGGTTTTTTAGGACCAGGGAAGGTTTTTTTGGGACCAGAGAAGATTTTTTTTGGGAATTTTGGGGGAATTCTTTGGGGATTTGGGGCTGGGATCCCACCCTGGGGATCCCCAATTCCAGGATCCTTTCCAGGCCATTTCCCAGCACTTTTATTTCAGAATTTTGTCATTTTCAAACATCAGCTTCTCCCAAATCTTTTTTTCAGCTCAGAATGAATTTTTTTAATTTCAGGCGAAAAAAATCCCGTGGGGTGAGGAGGGAATTCCATGGAAACTCCTGGAGCTACGAGGTCCTGGCAGGGGAAAAACAGAAAAAAGGGACAAAAATTTCTCAAAATTCCTGCAGAATTTACCTTGGAAAAAATATAAAATAAAATATGAAATGAAATAAAATAAAATATAAAAAATAAAAAAAATAAAATAATAAATAAATAAATAAAATTAAATAAAATGTAATTTGAGCCCCTGGGGGAGGTGAGATTTCAATTATGCCAAAGCCTTTTTTTTATTTTAAAATCCTTTTTTTGGGGGGTTCTACACCTTTGCCTCCCATTTCCCCTCCAGATTCCACGATTTCTCCAAATCCCAAAGATCTGATTCCCAATTTGGGTTTATTCCTTTTATTTTTATTTTTTTTCTTTATTTTAATTTATTTTTATCCCTTTTATTCTATTTTTATATTTTTTATTTTATTTTTATCCCTTTAAATTATATCTTTATCCCTTTTTTAATCTTTTCCCTTTTTCCCACTTTTATTTTGATCCCTTTTATTTCTATCCCTTTTTATTTTATTTTAATTTTTCCCCTTTTTCTTTTATTTTTATCCCTTTTAATTTTTTTTATCCTTTTTCCCCCAGCTCCCCACTGCCAATTTTCCCCAGAATCCTCATCTCTGTTTTATCTCGAGAATTGCAGATTTGCCGTTAAAAACAAAGGGAAAAAGAGCAGAAATTCCCTTTTATTTTTTGGAAATAATTTTGGAAATTCGGGGTGGAAAAATCCCAAATTCCTGAGCCACGGGTGGGGGAGCAACTTCTGCAGTGTCAGCCCAAAAATTCGGGGGGAAAATGGGAATTTTGGGGCATTTTTGGCAGATTTTTTGGGACATTTTGGGGGGGATTTTTGGGGGACGTGGTGGGGATTTTGGGGGGAATTTTTGGGGGGATTTTTGAGGGATTGGGGGGGAAATTTTTTTTTGCAATTTTGGGGGATTTTTTTATTATTTTTGGGGAGGATTTTTTTAAAATTTGGGGTTTTTTTGGGGAATATTATGGGGGAATTTTGGGGGGGAATTTTTTTTGGTTTTTTTGGGGATTTTTGGGGTACTTTTGGGGCATTTTTGAGGGGATTTTGGGGGGATTTTTGGGGCATTTTTGAGGGATTTTGGAGGCATTTTGGGACTCACGTGACCCTGCAGAGCTCCCCTGACATCACCCACAGCAGGAATTCCTGCTCCAAAAATTCCCTCAGGCCTTTGGAGCCTTCCAGAGCTGGAAAACTGAAAAAAAAAAGAAAAAAAAAATTAAAACCAATAAAATTAAAAATAATTCTGTACAGAGTTAAAGAGGAAAAAAAATTAAATCTGTACAAACAGAGTTCAAGAGGGAATAAAATGAAATAAAATCTGTAAAAACAGAGTTAAAAAGGGGGAAAAATTACTGATTTTAACATTCTCTCCTCCCAATCCTAAACTCACAGGGGATTTTATTGGGGTTGAATATCCCAAAGCTCTTTCCCAAAAAATATCCCAAATTCCATTTTTGAAACCCCCAAATACCCTGAAATCCTGTACAAAACCCAAAGAAATCCCCCAAATTCTGTAAAGAAACAGAAAAAAATCCCAAAATTCTATTAAAACCCAAACAAATCCCCCAAATTCTCTAGAAAAACAAAAAGAAATTCCCCAAATTCCATTAAAAGCCCCCCAAAATCCCCGAATCCCGAAGCTCCCTCCCCGCCTCACCTCGGCTGCTCCCTGATTTTCCCGAACCATCCCGGGACGTCTTTGGCTCCTCGAGTTCCCAAATCCCCAAATTTCGGCTCCTCCGCGGATTTTTGGGGCTCCGCTTCCCTCTTGAGCGGCTCCGAGATGTCGCTGGGAAGGGGAAAAATGGGAAAAACCCGATCCCAAAATGCCCCCAACATCCCCCCAAAATCCCCTAAAAATCCCCTAAAAATCCCCTAAAAATCCCACAAGAGTGGGCCAGGAATTGCGAGTTCACTCTGCCAGGGTTTGAGGGTGGGTGAGAAAACTCCAG
Source organism: Cettia cetti (assembly GCA_013401135.1). Taxonomy (NCBI): domain Eukaryota; kingdom Metazoa; phylum Chordata; class Aves; order Passeriformes; family Sylviidae; genus Cettia; species Cettia cetti. Next base: position 7,673 of record VZUI01092417.1, on the reverse strand, counting down.
GGGTTTTTTTGGAGGAAAAAAAAAAAAAAAAAGTTTGGGGTTCGGGGACTGGAGAATTTGGAAATTCGGAATTCAGGACTGTGGGAATTCAAGAATTTGGAAACTTGGGGATTTGGGAATTGAGGAATTGAGGGATTTGAGGACCCTTTGGCACCCACTGGCTTTTCTTCTCCCTCCTGGCCAGCAGCCACTCCACGAAATTCTTCTTGAGCACGTGGTCCATGGTGCGGCTGTAGTCACTGGCCAGCGTGGCCTCGGAGTAACGGCGCTGCACGGGGACAGCGGGGACAGCCCTGGGGACACGGGGACACGGGGACATGGGGACAGCCCTGGGGACACGGGGACACGGGGACATGGGGACAGCCCTGGGGACACGGGGACATGGGGACAGCCCTGGGGACACTGGGACACGGGGGGACAGCAGTCCCCCCCGGAGGGCCGGGAGCGGCTCCCAGCCCCTGGAATGTTCTGGATCTCTCACCCCGGGCCGCTCTCGGCGCACACCGCGCCCAGCCAGGCCAGCAGCAGCGGCAGCGCCCGCAGGAGCATCCTGGGCCGGGATTCCGCCGGGACAATCACCGGGACAATCACCGGGACAAGCGGCAGCGCCTGCAACACGCCCGAGGCTCGGGATGTGAAGTCAACAGGGGTCGAGACGAGAACGTCCCCTCCATCCCACAAACCTTCCCAAAAATCCCGCCCTCCATCCCACAAACCTTCCCAAATTTTCGTGTGCTGCTCCCGAAGCTTTGATCAGGAAAGTGGAATTCCCGGCAGGAAAGGGGCTGGGGCTGGAGTTGGATTGGGATTGAATTCGAATTTAGGTTTGGGTTTGGGTTCGGATTGGGGTTTGGGTTTGGATTGGGATTTCCCCAACCCTCAGGCTCCATCCCATCCCACCCCAGGCTGGGAACGGGAAGGTCGCAGCTGGAGCTGGGAATTCCGAGGGGATCCCGCTGATCCCACCCTGCTTTGGGAGCCTGATCCAATTCCTGGCAGATTTTTTGGGATGGGGAATATCAGTTATGGGAACCACCCCACGGGCAGCTGCAGCACAGAATCCTCAGAGGTACAAGGTTTTAAACCAAAAAATAATAATTTCCAATAGTTCATGGAATTCAGTGCCCTGCATTCCAGGGCAATCCTGCGTGGGGGGAGCTCCAGTCCCTAAAATCCAGGCACATTCCCTCTCCTCACATCCCAAAAATTCCCCCACAATTCCATCATTTCCACCCCTTTTGTGCCCAAAAATTCCTACAAAATTCCAACATTTCTGGTTCTGTCCCCAGTCCATACAAATAAAAAGGGAAACCTCAGGAATTTAGGAATTTAATCCTGATTTTTTTTTTCCTTTTTTTTTTTTTTTTTGGTGTGTGTGTGTTTTTGTTTTTGGTTTTCTTTTGTGTGTGTCAGGATTTAATTCTGTCACCTGCTCAGGAATTGTTTTCATTTGGAAGAATTCCTGGTTTTTTTGGGATATTCCTCTGATTTCCAGAGGAACTGGAGATTTCTATTATAATGGAATTAATTTATTGATTTTTTTTTCTCTTATCTTAAAAAAAAAAAAAAAAAATCTGGGGGAAAAGAATGCTCCAATTTCCCCCAGATTTAAAACTCCCAAAATTCCAACTCCCAAATCCTCCCTCTCCATAAAACTCTTGGGACAGAACAAATAAAGGAATAAAATCCTGAAGGAATTTCAGCTTTTCCCTGGATTTTCCAGGAAGGAAAACCAGCGCCGAGTTCTCCTTGCCCAGTTTTAATTCAATAATTTGAAATTCCCCCAAAAAACCCAGGAGCATCTGGCAGGATTTGGGAATTCTCCATCCCTGAAACCCAGGAGTTTTATCCCCAAAATCACCAAAATCCCGATTTTCCTGCCAACCCCGAACCCTCCAAAGTGAAAATTCCCCTCCCAAACCCCACAAAAAGAGGCGGAATTCCCATTTTTTTCCCGTTTTCCCCGGAATTTCTCACCTCTCCCCGCGGAGCCCCGGCGGTTCTGGAGCCCCGGAGCCTCCGGGGGTGTTTTTATCCCGATTCCCGAGGGGAACCAGGAAATCCAGGCGGGAATTGGGGGCAATTCCCAGCAGGAAATCACCGGGAAAATATTGACATTAACGGCAATTGAACCATTCCCGCATCGGGGCACTCGCGGGGCTCCTCCAGCCCTGATCCCATGGAAAAAATTCCCGGGATTTTTATGGAAAAACCCCTCAGTTTGGTGCTTTTTTTGGGGTGAAATCCTTGGAATCTGGTGCTGCCAAATCCGGGGAGCTGCCAGCCCCAAATGCAGCGGTTCTTCCCCAAAAATAATGGGAACTCCGAGGGGAAAGCTGGGATGGAGAGGGGCAGATCTGCTCTGGGATTCCCAAATTTCATTTTGGGACTGCCAGATCCTCTTTTTTGATGCCCAAATCTCATTTTGGGATTCCCAAATCCTGGTCTGGGATTCCCAAATCCCGCTCTGGGATTCCCAAATCCCATTTTGGGGTTGCCAGATCCCATTTTGGGGTTGCAGCCCCTGCTCTGGGCTGGCCCCCGGGGCTGCAGCTTTGGGATCAGAGCAGATTCCCGACGCTGCCGCAGCTCTGATCCCACAGGGATCGATTCCCATCCCGGGAGTCCCAGAAATGTGGGATTTCCCGGGGGAAAAGTGGGAATTGGGGCCGGCAGGACTGGGCAAGGAGCGAACCCCGGGGGGAACTGCGGGAATTGCGGGAAGGGAGCTCGAGGGCGGGGCTCGGGATCCCCAAATCCCCAAACCCAGCGGGACGAGCCCGCTCTCCCCATTCCCCCTTTTCCCTAAAAACGCTTTTCCTCTTTTTTTTGGGACCCCAAAACTCCCGCTCCGGGAAAATCTCCATGGAAACCCCGTTCCCAACAACCCGATAAGGGATTATGGGGGTGATTAAAGCTATTAGGGGCTAGTTACCCGCCGGCTAATTAACCCCATTCCCTTCCCCAGCACCGATCCCAAAGCTCCGGCCATAAAATCCCCCGGAAGAAGCCCCGGGGGAGCCATTCCCGATGGAAAAGCGGGAATTTTTATCCCGATATCTTTACGATGTGTGCTCTGGGCGCTGCCCCCTCCCCGGGTGCGATAATTCCCATTTTTTCCCTCTCATTAAGGTGGGAATTAATGGGGTGAGAGGAATTTCCAGTTGGTTTGTCCCGCTGTGCTGCCCTGGGGTAAAGCAGGAGAATTCCCTGTTTTTCCAGGGATAAAGAAGCTCGGAAAAGTGGGATTTAACCCCCAGTGCGAGATTCCAGGGGTGGGAATGTGGGAAGGAAAAGGAAAGGATCCCTCAGGTCATTCCCGATCCCGTTTTCCAGGACTCCAGGGATGCCTGAAACCCTCTGGAGTCAGATTCCCTCGGGGTGTGCTCTGGGAGAAGAGGGATTTTCCGCAGGCATTCCCGGAATTCCAGCTCCAGGATTTGGGGGAATTTTTTTCTGATTTTTTTTTAAATTATTTTTTGCGATTTGGGGATTTTTTGAGGATTTGGGGGGTTTTGGATTTTGAGGTTTGAGGATTTTGGGGGATTTGGGGCTTTGCGAGTTTAGGGTTTGGGAATTTGGGGATTTTTTGGGTGCTTTGGGGTCTGCCCCTGCCCCTTCCATCCCTGCCTCTCTCATTCCAGAATTCCCGGAATTCCTGGCTCTGGAATGGCAGGAGGGGGCTGGGACCCCTGGATCCCACTGGAGATTTCTCATTTTGTCCAGAATTTGGGATTTTTTCCCCCCATTTTTTGGGTGTTTCCCCCCTCATTTCCCAGTGTTCTGCTCCTCATCCAGCAAATCCCAATTCCCAAAAAATTCCAGCCGGGAATCAGGGATGGATCCCGAGCTGGGAATGGATTTAATTAACAGAATTAATTAACAAATTCCTTTGTTAAGTGGGAGCCAATTTTTTATTCCCTACAAATGCACAGGGAGGAGGAAGAGGAAAATTCCCGAGCTCAGGATCGGCCTCGCCCTGCCCCCAAACCCCCCCAGGGGGATTGGGCCTGATCGAATCCCGGATTTGGGGTGAAATCCCTTTTTGGGGGGGTAAAATCCCAATTCATTGGGGAACGATCCCAGGAAGGATCCCAGGAATCCCCATCCAGAACTGATCCCAATTTTTTTAATCTACCTCTTAGCTGTAGGTGGCCCCAGGTAGGGGTGACTCCCCAGGTGTAGTTTTTAGGGAGAAAAGGAAAATTAAATCTACTGTTTGGTTGTGAAAAATAAAAGAGCAAAAAAAGAGAGAAAAAAAAAAATTCTAGGTGTTTGTGTGGATTTGTGGGACTGGAGAGGGGAAAAAATGGGAAAACTGAGGAATCAGGGGGAATTTAAAATTGAAAAAGGGAATAGGGAGAAAACAGAGGGGAAAAAAAAAAAGGGAAAATAAATGGGAAGAAAAAGAAAAATAAAAGAAATGGGGAGGGAGAAATGGAAAAAAAAGAAATTGAAGGGAAATAAAGAGGAAAAATAAAGGGGAAAAGTGAAATAATGGAGGTAATAAAGTGAATAGGGAAAAAATAAAAGGGAAAATTAGGCGAAAATGGGAGAGAAAGGGAAATGGGAAAAAAGCTTAAAAATGGGAAATAAAGAGGAAACAAGAAGGGGGAATTGAGAGTAGATAGGAGAATAAATAAGAATTAGAGGAGAAAAAGGAATAAAGGGAAAATAGAGGGGGAAAAGAGGAAAATTAAGGGGAAATAAAGAAATTAAGGGGGAAATGGGGAGAGCAGGGAAAAATAAATGGGGAAAAGTCGGAGAAATAGAAAAATAAATAAATGAAGGGAAACAGACAGGGGGAAAGGGAAATAAATGGAAAATCGAGGGAAAATTAATAAAGGGGAAGCAGGGGAGAAAAAAAGAAGAGGGAAATAGAGGGGAAAAGAAATAAAGCTGGAGAAATAAAATAGGGAAATAGAGTGGGAAAAGGAGAAATAAATGGGGAATAGAGACATAAAGGGTGAAGAAAGAAGGGGGAACAGAGGGAAAACAGATGAATAAATGGAAAATGGAGCGGAAAATAAATTAAATGGGAACTAGATAAAACAGGAAAATAAAAGCAAGGGAATAAAGACAGAACTAAGTACAAAAATCCAAAAATCAAGGTGGAAATGAGAGTGGCGGGCACCAGGGTGGCAGCGGCGGAGCTCGGGGCTGTCGCAGAGGGTGAAAAAGCGACGGTCCCGGGACTGAAGGAGGATTTTAGGTCGGGAGTGTCCCGAAATTCCGGAATTTTTGAGAATTCCGGGGATTTGAGGACGGCAGCGCCGGGACTATTTCCCGCGGGCGGAGGGATAGGGAGGATGCGCGGAACCTCCCGGTACACCCAGCGGTCCCATGGTGTAATGGTTAGCACTCTGGACTTTGAATCCAGCGATCCGAGTTCAAATCTCGGTGGGACCTCGCGCTTCTTTTTGCCTGCCGCCGCTGCCGCCCCGGCGCCGAGGAGGGGAGAGGAAGGGAGCAGGTGAGGATGAGAGGCCGCACGGGGTCGCACGGGGAGCGGGGGACTCGCACCGGCGCCCGCCGCGCTCCATTTTGTGCGTGGGCGCCGGCGCTTCACGGCGCACGCGCGGGGGGAAGGCGCCGGATGGAAGCCGGAGGGGGCGCTCCGTGTCCCGCCGCTGATTGGCTGAGAGTGATGTCACTCCAAATATCTGCGTTGCTATTGGCTGGTCACGTGCTTCGCCCCGCCTTCCACCGGCGCGGCCCGGAGCCCTCCGGGGAGAATGGCGGTCTCCGTTTCCCATCGCTGAATGGCTGTTCTGTCTGTCACTCTCGCAATCCCGTATTTTCATTGGCTCCGAGAGTTCTTTGCGCCGCCTCCTTCAGCAATCCGTAGCTACCGAGAGGGATCGCGTTCTCTGTTCCCCATCGCTGATTGGCTAAATCTGCTGTCACTCTCTCAGGTCACGGTTCTATTGGCTGCAATCTCTCTTTGTACCGCCTCCCACTTCAGCAATCCGTTTCCCCCGGGAGCGGGTTCGCGCCCTCCGTTCTCCACCGCTGATTGGCTCAGCGCGATGTCACTCTGCAAATCCCGCCTTGCTATTGGCTGGGACCTCGATTTGCCCCGCCTCTCCCTCAGCAGCCCGGAGCCTTGTGGCGGGTTCAAGCCCTCACGGCGCTGAGGGCTCCTCCATGGCTGCCCTAAGCCGCTATTGGGCCGGCAGCGTCCCGAATCCCCTCCGAGGCGGCTTAGCCGGCTCTGACGCACGATCCCAGCCGTTTAACGTCGATTAACGGGTCAATCCCCTCTGGCCACGGCCCGGTTATCGCCCCGGATTAGGGGCAGCTCAGTCCCCGGTGGAGCCGATCCCCTCAAGGCCATGGCAGGAATATACGATTTTTAAAAAAACCTAAATAGCCTGACATTGTCTTGGAGTGGTGGCCAGGAGAAGAAGCAGCACCTTTGGGTGTGCCCCCAAATAAATTATGAAGCATCTGACAGTCAGCTCCATCACCCCCCCAAAAAAAACCCCCCACCAACTCCATCAAAAAATAGGGATTCTGCACTTCCCAAAAAACCTTCAGCAGAACCTTCAAAAACTCCACCAAAAAAAGCAGGATTCAGCCCCACTGTGCATCCCAAGGTTGTTTTTTTTTAAAAAAGCATTAGTCACAAGCCGACATTTGGGACCCTGAGGTCTGCAGCTGTGGCAAAAAAACACCACTTTAAAACGAAAGTAAAGCCTGTAAATGCTGGTTTTTTTGAGAGTATTTCCTGCAAAAGAGACAGAGGCCGCGGTGGTGCTGGAGGGTTTATTGAGCATCTGCGAGAAAGAACAAAACCACCTCGATTTTGGGATATTTTGGGGGGCCAGGAAGGGCTGCAGGGCAGTGGAGGAGCTTGAGGAAAATCCACTTTTTTTTTTTTTTTTTTTTTCCCGCTGCTTGAGGAAAATCCAATTTTTCTGTCTTCTCCTCCCGTTTTTAGGGTGTCTGAAATGCCTTTGCCTTGTGGGTGAGCTGTGAGCAGAGATCCAACAGGGATCCAGAGGGATTTCCTTGGATTTAAACCAGTCTGGGAGAAAAGGAAGGGTTGGGACAGAGCCCTGAGAGGCTCCAAAATTCAAATTGCTGCTGCTTCTCTTTTAGGGTTTGATGGCCTTGGGGCAGTTCTGGGAGACTTTTCCCCAAGATTAAGAAATAAAATCCCCAAGATTTTTTTTTTTTTTAAAAAGCAGAACAGCTCCAAACAGCAAACCCCACTGAATTCAGGAGCTGGCTGTGCCCCGTTCTTTTTTTGTTTGTTTGTTGTTGTTAAGCAGGGGATTAAATTTATCCTTAAAAAACCCAACAAAACAACCTGGGAGCAGCAGGCTCAGGGCTGGAGAGGCTTTGGATGCTGAAGGGATCCAGGTGACACAAAGCGGATTTTCCAGGGCTTTTCCAGAGGAGGAAGGATCTGGAGGAGGAGGAGGAGTGGTGGCATCTGCCTCCTTCCCCTGCTGATCCCAAATGGAATCCCGAGGGCAGGGAGGGCTCTAGGATCTTTGGGACAAAGCTCAGATCCCGGGGATCAGAGCAGACTTGGTGTTTCCACCATCACCAGCTTGCTAAAAATGTACGAATCTTTTTTTTTTTTTTTTTTTTTTTTTTTTTTTTTTTTTTTTTTGGTTTTTTTGGGGATTTTTGGGGTACTTTTTTGGGAATTCTGAGGGGAT
>VZUI01092406.1:0-15598 GCA_013401135.1 Cettia cetti | reverse complement strand
GGGTGGGGGGGTAAGAGAGAACTCTTTTCCCTTTGCTTTTATCAATACTCATCTGAGTGAATGAGCATGGTAGGACAATGCTGAGTGGCAAAAGCACTTCACGGAAATGGAGCTGCCTTAGGTTTCACCCATGATTCTGGTTTGTTTACATTTGGTGAAACCTCAGGAAATGGGGGATGAAAGCTTTGGTTCCATAAGTCCTGGTGGTAACCTCAAGTGCTAATAATTAACTCAATTATGGTGAATTAATTTGATATAATTATTGGTGATGAAGCAAAGACAGCGACCCAGAGAAACTTTGAGAGACAGGAAGAACAGAAGTCTTAACAATACAAAATACCCTATAAATAGCATCTTTTTTCCTCCAAACTGAGTCAAAGACACGAAATGAGTTCATTACAGTCATCTGGCTTCACTCAACCCTCCAAATTACCCCCGTACCCAGACAAATAGCTGTGAAATCCAGCAAGTGCACTAGAATTACAGCAGGCCCTGACGAATTTGACACAGCACTCAGCACAAGTGTCTGTCCCCATCCAATTATCTAAACAATGAAGATTTAATAATACATTTAAGAGATCCACAATGCTTCTCCTTTAACTGAAGATGTTAATTAAGAACACTTTTCTGTTGTACTGTTGTCAGTTGGGTGGTTTTTTTGAGGAACAATCTGAAGGATGCTGCTTATGGAGTCTTTTCATTTGATCTGCAGTTTTTATCCAGTATTTTCAGACTTATTCAGTTCAAAACAAACAAACCCCAGCTAAAAAAACCAAACATCTTTTTCCTCCCCCATTTAATATTTCTGAGATTTGCTTTGAAAGAGTATTACAGAAATGCCTTCCTTGCTATGAAAATACACACATTTTACTGAGGGTTCTTTAATGCTTATATGTTTAAAAAGAAAAGAAAATGTCAGTGGAGGCAAGAATCAGATGTGGTTAAGACTTGTGAAGTGGGTTAAATGACAATGAAATCCAAGGAATTCCATGCAAATTAGTGCTGGAAGTAGCACCAGAGTGTCTCAGGACTGCACCCTGCTGCCTTACCCTGGAGGAAGCACCCCATGCCTGTTACAGGGTCAGGCAAAGCCTTCAGCACCCCAGCCAGGACACAGGCGCGGGGCTCCACTGGCTGCAGGGTGTCCCTGGCCCCTGACAGCCCGGCACAGAGCCCCACACGCTGCAGGTGGGGCTGGAAAGCCCCAGGTAAACCTCGCCTTGCCTTCTTCCCCTCCAGCACCACTGTGTGCAGGGGTTTAGCACTACAGTTAGTACTTGCTGTTGTAAGGAATCCAGCAGCATCACTGTATTTAATGTTTTACAGTCCCGCAGGACCCGTGACATCCAGCCATGCAGAACTAGGTGCCTTTGCTCCCTGGCTTCAGCCTGAAATGCTGCTTGACTTATGCCTGTCACGATACTGTAAATACACAAGTTACTAAGCTTCATCTGCATTTTTATTATCCTTGGTGACAAGAATAAAAATATTACCTCTGTCATCACCAATTGCTTCTGAGGAGAGATTCCAAGTCCTTAGATGTAAGAAATGAATAGTATTTTTCCAATTTGCTAAGTAGGTGCTGCTCACACACCCCCAGATCACTTCCTCCCTGAGTTCTGCTGGTTCTCAAACACAGCTGATCTTTCAGAACTCTGTTTAATTGCCACCAGGCTCTGATCAGATTCATCAGTTCAAGGCAAGCTCCATTACATCCATAATTTATGCATTTGATTCCAACAGTTCATTTTGTGCCCAATACCGAGGGGGCAAAAAATGTTGCCCATGGGGTAGCTGCTAATGTTTTCTAAAGAACAAGTTTTTAAAAATATTATTTCTGTAGAGACGCTACATTTTAAAGTGGTGTGAGGGATTGTTCAAATTCTCCTACACTTACCTGGACAGCCACTCAAATTTTGTCTACGCCTGTTTCCCACAATCTCTTTAGTTTAGAGAGCTGAGTTATTGCTTCACGGGGAGACATCCTCAGGGGAAGGGCAGGCACGGGCTGGAGGGAAGCACAGCCCCCCTCTCCTTCCTTCAGTCAGTACAGAGGAACGAGGTGTGGGCTCACACAGCCCAGATCACCTCCTGCCCGTGTGACACACAAGGTGTCTGCATAAGCGGGGCGTTCAGCAGCCCCTCCCTGCCAGCACCTTGCCTCCCCCAGAACTCCCTCTGCCCACCCCCAGCCCTGCTCTGCCGTCACAGCCTTGATTTTCCCTTTCATGGATTTTTGCTTGAAAAAGCATCACTGCCTCGATTGTCTATTTTCAGCCTATATTTAAGAAAACCCTTTGGTTCCATTTGTAGCCACATCCTGTCTCAGCCTCCCCCTCTTTTTGTTCCTAAATATAAGGCTGATGCAATTTGATGTGACATGACAAAATAGCACATTTGCATTGGCAGAAACTTTCTCTCAGCAGCAGTAATTAAAGGGAGTAGATGAGACATTGCTGAAATTGGTGTTTATTTAGCCTGGAAATAAAAGGCTTCAAGATGTCTTGAGAGGGATGTTCAAGTGTGTCATGACCATGAAACTCATCAATGAGTGCCACCTTCTACAGGCTTCACTTCTGACAAAGAAACGGTCACTCAAACAATGTCATTGATTTAGAGAGAGTAAAAAAAGAAACCAGAGTTCTGTACACCACAATCCTAACCAGAGAAAATTATTCAGTGTGTTTCTTGGGATTATAAATAGTACCAGGACACTTGTGGTTCCATGTAAGACAAGGGCAGTCAACCTCCATCTTTAGAGCACAGGCTCTCTCAACATGAGAAGAAAACCAAGATCTCATTGACCACCATGAGAATTAGGCACTTAAATATCTGAATTTTTGATCTGAGATGCAACAGCAGAGGACAGGTACTCACCCTCACCCCTTCACCTACAACACAGACTTTTATTATTTGTCAAAGACAGAAATGCAGCCTGAATCCTGCAAATTCAACAGGGTTCACACTACAGATTAAAACTCATCTACAAAACTCATGAAATAATTTACTGTCCCCAGTTTTGCTGAACAGATGCACAGAAAATACCTGACAGGGTCAGGTAATGTCAGCTTCCTGTACTCTGTTCCAGCAGTAGAACACAGTGGTGGAAGAAGACCAATATTTAGAAGTTGTGGGGATTTTCTTGATATTTAGAAGGTAAATTTGGTTTTGAAGAATTCAGGGAAAGGTCTGGTGGCTATTCCATAGGCCACAGGATTTAGCAGACATAATATGGATTCAAGTGAAACTTCCTGCTCAGGAGCATCTTCCCTCTCCTTGTGCACACAAGGCTATTCTTTCAAACCCATCTGTGATCAGCTCAAAATCGGCAGCCCACGTTTTGAGCAGGCTCGTTTCCATCCTAACACAGATGGCACCGAGAACAGGGCAGGCCAGAAAAAAATCAGTTTGCATATTATGCTTCAGTTTTTATGGGTCAGATTACCATTCAAAGCCATCAAAATGGCAACCCATATGTGATGTGTCTGCCATCGGAACTGAAGTGATACACCATCAAAATCTTAACGGGGTTGGTTAGACAGCATTTGATTAACCATTGACTAAACTCTGATATTTAAAAGTAAAGACATTTCTTTCCCAATTTTTTTTTACTTTGACAGATCAATAAAATTGCTTTTGAGAGTCAGTATGGAAAAGACATTTTGCCATGCTCATCCCTGAACAACTGCATCGGCACAGCTCTCTTGGCAGAAGGGAGCTCAGCTTCTATGCCAAATATTCGCTTCCTCAGTGAGCCAGGTGCAGATGTTGGCTATGTCATCTGTTCCAACTTCTTTGTTCTACAATCCAGAAAATTGTTCCCACAGCTTCGGGGAGAAAATGGGGATCTGAAGAGCTCTTTGCATGCTTTCATTGGTGGAAGAATATCAGATGTTTTAAAGACACTCTCACGAAAACAAGAAATGTGTCATTCCCCCCACTTGCGACAATTAACCAGCAGAGAGCTGTGTCCCATGGATCCTGAAGGGATGCTGCAACAAGGTCAAAGCCATGGCTGTTCCCAGCCTCCTACACATCCCCTGCCTTCCTGCAGTACCAGCTACAGCCATTCCCTGTTCTAGGGGGGCAAAATCCCAGATGCTCCAAAGGCTCTGCTGCCACAGGGACCGGTTTTGAAGTGGGCAGGCTGTCCTGGTAGAAATCTCTAGACTAGTAAAAGGTACTTGAAATGTCCAGCCATGTTATCATGGCACCTGGAGCCCAAACAACTGCCACACTGATTGACAGCCAGGGCCACCACCCTGTGTCACTGCCAGTGGGAACATTCTTCACTCTCAAGTTTTTTCAGCCCTCTAACCTCTCTACATGATATTTTGGTCAATGCTGATACTTCAGGTGCATATTCTCAATCAGATACAATACACATAATGAAAAATTCACTTACAGCATCCAGAGTAGAGGAACTTTAATTATCTTCACAGATTAGGCCTGTCCAAGTCCAAAAGTAAGCAAGAGACCTGCAGAGAAGAATCAATTTTCATTATCTGTTTCTCCTCAACTCGCTACTAGAAGTGCCATTAATAAAGAAGTGCTGAGAAGCCCATCCATAGCTCAATTTATCCCTATGGGAGCTTCCACTTTTGTCTGATCAGTTACCTCAGACATGGATGTATGGCTTTGACATGAACAGCCTGTTGTTTTCAGTCATCTCCTCTGAAAAACTTTAAAAAATATACCCTATGAAAAGATTTAAGTAGAGAGAAATTCTGACTATGGAGAACTGACCCTTCATTATTTCCTAGTAAGAGTTGCTGGAGATAAGAAAGCATTTACCTCCTTTAAAGAGCCACAGTTTCTTGCACTCAGGACTCTGTACAATGACATAATAATTACTTTACAGTATTCTGTGTACAAAAAACTGCTTTGGACCCAGGTGACAACAGACTGCACACAAGAAACTGCTTTTTCTCAAATACACGATTGTACAGTGAGTAAAGCAAAGCAACTCATTCTCTAAAGCCAACACTAATTTGTTTACTTAGAACCTATCCTAAGTTTGTTGAAGTCAAGCAAATGGATTTCTCTGACTATCCAAAGACATCTGGATCGGATTTTATCTCAGGTCCTGATCTGTTTTGCCTCCCTTTGAAAGACACAAGCCTGAAAAATCTAAGGCAAAACTCTCAAGCACATTTACAAACACATGGATCAAAGATAGCTGTTGCCACAGATGAATTTTTTTTCTCCGAGTATTTAACAGTAGCACAATTTGGTGACACATGATGATTGACAACAGCTTGGGATGTTCAAGTTTTGGTCTCTAATGTCAGCACTTGTATTTGCCCTCTAAAGGCCGTATCAAGATGCACACAGGCAGACTTAGAGTAATAGGCAATGTGGAACAAGAACCCAGAAGAACAGATTCAACTTTAAAAGCTCATCCTGAGTCCACCAACACTTTCTAGCTCTGGTACAAGAACTAAACACAAAAGCTGCCTTACTTTCATCCTTTGCCTAAATTTTCCTTTCTGAGAGCAGAGGACCTCTGATAAGTACCTTGCTGAGGTGCTGCAGAAAACACCTCTCATTAGCATTGTTAATTAGCACTTAGCAGATACACTCACAGTTAGCTATCCCACCCTTTCAGAAGAGCAGTCCTTCTCTGTTAACTCATAGCCAACGTAATACCCAGAGAGCAACACAATTAACTTCTCCTTAGGCTGATATTCAAACCAGCAGTTACTTCTATAATTCGCTCAGCAGAGCATCAGGCACCTTGGGCTCAGAAAGCTTTCCAAATCTATTCCAAATACACCCAGCTGAGCTTTGGGAACACAACAAAACAGTATCAGTTACTCTGTTTCATTGTTCAGTGATAAACAGTTCTTAAGGTCTAACTTGAATTTCCACTTTGGAAGTGGAAGTGTCTTTTAAAGAAAAGTTCATGCGAAACTTGAGGTTCCCTTGTGCTGCCAAAGTGCATAAAGAGCACTAATGTAAAAGTGAATTACACTCATGACACAGTTACTAACTGGTATAAGTTAAAGCAAATAATCTCCAACTTGCTGCCCTATTTTTATCTACTAAAAGCCCAGTGCCTTCTCATGATCCTTCAGTGCAAAGTTGACCTGCACTCAATCCCTTCTGTGCATCAGATTGCTGACAAGAATTCTGCATGTTCCTATGTCACCTCACCATAGCTGCAGCCTGGAACAATGGCTGTGGGGTATGGCTGATTTGACTATATAACCTTTAAAAATAAGTAATAAGATTCTAGTGTGGCCCTAAAACATGTTTGAGGAAAACAGGCTTAGTTTCCATGCACAGACATACTTCCAAGCAAAACTTGGGACCCCATGTTCATTCCTGTCTATGATGGAGCAACAATATTGCTGTTCAATTTCTTATTTATTCTATATCATACATGCTTGCCATATCCAAAAGGAATACAGAAATGCTATCTGTAAAGTCTTTACACTTTAATAAAGTGATTCATTATAACTTACTGAAGGTAAACAGGTATAAATCTGCTGTTCCTAACATGCTAAAACTTATTTATCTGTTTGTCTTTATAGAAATTTGTTTCAGTGGGCAAAGATCAAAGCCACACACATTATTTTCCAGAGGGCTGCCAGTGTTTATGGAATGACAAATCCCATCTATTGCATTATATCCTTGTCTCTGTAAGCCACAACTCTGCTTCCCACTGGTGTGAGAGCAGGAGCAGAATCAACTGCCCTGCTCACACCTTTCCTCCCCAGCACAAACTGGTCAGCTTCTACTGCGAGGAACATCTCCATAACAATCTGACCAGACTTCCCCCTCATTTGTTTGCAATGAAAGAGTTAATATCTGTGACCCAAATATGGAGACCCATTTTAAACTTGCTGAAAATTGCTTTTTAATCCTAGCTCTCGAGGATTTCCTTTGAAACCATCTGCCATGCACGCTGGGTACTCTTCCCCTGTATATATGCAGGATTACTATAATATGGATTCTTTTGTGTAACTTAATACATTTCAGCATATTAAAAAATTAGTTGAAATTTCCATTCTTTTCTGATTTCAACTGCCATAAAAATAACGGTAGAAGTCAAAACCACTGACAAGTTCATGGCAGAACCAGCATCCATATTTATCTTATTTACTGCAGTATTTACCTTGATTTTCTAATATTTAGTCAGTCTGACACTGGCTGGGTTTAAGGAATAGTTATGAGTTATTAATATAACTAATGCACATGCTTCAAATCAAGTTCAAGAATTTTGCTGGATAGGAATGGATTTAAACATGTGCTTTACCATGCTTAAATTTCCCATGCTTACTTTCAAGACTGGAAGACACAACATCATAATGTTAGAGATCAGAAAGTATTTCCCAACATTATTTCAAATCTATTACCCAGCTTTTTTCTATTTTCTTGCTATGAACCTTTATGCAATTGTATTTTTATAGTACATATACTGAAGAGAAAGAAAAAATCACACTTGTAAATAAACTGAATTTTAAGATTGGCACATGCAACCACGTATATTTTAGCAAATATCCAAAACTTAAACCAAAGAAGGTATATTGCTTATTGTCACAATAATCACACCAGAGTGATTGAAATAGCAAACATTCAGCAAGCTAGATTTAGATTCAATTTACTGGATCAGCCTGTAAAGAAAAAAAAAAAATAAATCTAAATCCCAGCACAATTATCAAGCATCTTCAGAGGGAAATACTTTTAAAAAAATGTGATTTCCCTGCAAATATTCTGAGAACAGAAAATCAGGACAATTATTTGCATAGGTTTAATCACATAATGTGACACTGATATTTCAGGAGCCAGACAGCCAACAGGCTGTGAACTTCTTTGTTCCACATAAGCACATCTCAGAGCACCAAACCTGTGCCTGGGCTTCCTGAGCAGCCCTAAGTCCTCGCTCACATGACTCATTTCACAGCCAGTCAACCAAGATCTTATACAAGTGAGTGGCAATGCAGAATTCCCCTCCAAACCAAAGGGAAGATCCCATTCCTTGCGATGCCTTTTCTCTGGAAAGAAGCTGTGTTAGATGGGATAAAAATATACAGGACAGATCCACACATGCAGATGCTGGAAGAATGTAGAGAGGAAAAAAACCAAGCAAATAATTTTGTTTCAGCAGTAACAGATGTTGAAGCATCATCCTGCAGACATGTTACTTTTAATACAATACTGCTCATAAAAGTGTGCGGGGGGAGGACAGAAACAATGCCCAATTACCCAGTTTTTCCAGGGTTTCCATTTTAATGAGCTTCCTGGATGATTCTGTCCTTTTAATTTTCCTCCTCTAATAATCCTATCAAATTAGTTTTGCCTAAAACATCAGCAAAATGAAAATCAGCTGTCTAACAAAATCCTAAAATTGCTGGTAGCAGGTTCTTAAAAATAACATGTTACATGTCGTTTACTTCTGTATAAATGCAGAGCAATTCCCAAGATCCTACAGCACTGCTGGGATTAGACTTGAGTGATTGGAAACAGCCTCATGTCTGGACACATCTGCTAATGGCAAATGGATAGAAACAGACTAACAGTGCAATGGCATTTGCAGATAGATCAGCGCTGAAAAAACAACCAAATGCAGAATAAATAGATTAAAGCCACCTTTTTGTGGCTAAGGGAGGGATTAGGTGAAGCCTGGCCTGCATTCAAGCTGCAGACTAACCTGCTTTCAAGCTGCCAGACTGCATCTGCCACTCACGTTATCAACAGTGGCAGTGACTTCCCACCTGCCACCTGGCCAGCCATGTGAGGAGCTGGTGACACCAGGGTGGCAGCGAGGCTGCTGCAGCCAGAGAGCACACAGGGCTCATGTCCCCCAGATCCCCCAGGCAGCAAAGCCCAAAGCAGCCCTGCACAGCCTCTGCAGTGAAGCAGTGCCCTGCCTCGCAGGCAAGGACAGGGCAAGCCCGAGCAAGAGCTCCAGTGACGGCACCCATGGCCTCTAAACAAAAAAAAGTAAAGACAAACCCCCAACAGCCATAACTGTTTACAGAGCAGCTTTCTTACAACCCACTGGTCCCCCAATACCACAGGAATTAGTGATGCAGAACTAATTGATACAAATCTCCTGAGGGGAGAGTTGCTGCTGGTTATCTCGAGATGAGAAATTTAGTCCAGAAGGATAAATTGGACAGACAGCTGAAAAGCTTTAGTTCTCCTGGTAGGAAAGGAATTGATCTGGTAAAGAAAGCCCTTAAAGAGATATTATCATGTCAAAAAAACCAGGACTAGGAAAAACATTAATAGTCTTCAAACAACTGAGAAACCTCTGAAAACTCTGTGTTTATATCAGTACAGCTAATTATTTCCACCTTCACACAAAAGATGAAAAACTGAAGATGTCAAAATTTTAACATTTCTCCTAGTTAAACTTATGAATATAATTATGAAACTGCTATAAAAATTCCTGTTCTTCAGTTAGTGATTTCATTTTTGCATCTAGTATTTTAACTTATCAATTCCCCTTCCACCAAGTTGAAGAAAAACAGAAGTATTCAGATTTCCACAGGCATGTAAAAGTTTCTATTCATGACTCTGGCAAAAAGTTGTATCAGAATTTTCTGGATTAATTTTACCACCTAAACCCTCAATTCCATTCATTACAATAATTTTTTCCATAAACAAAATAACAACAGTTCATGTGCATGTCACATGTGCAGCCTGCATTTTTCGCTCCATGTGTACATATGAAGTGTACATATGCAAGATTTACTTTCTTCAAAAAACATATGATTTCAAAGACAGGACTATGAATCAACAACACAACAATGAATTCTCAAAAGGCACCTGCATCCCCCAAAGCACTGGCTCATCCAGTTGTGGGACTCCACGACGTGAGCCCTGCACTGTACTCAGGGACAATGGGATGTCACAGCCCAGCAGCTCACGCTATCCCTGCTGCTGTGTTCTGCTGCTCTGTCCTCCTGAGGCTGTCAGAGAATCAAACACACAAAACCAGCTGAGGGTGGGAAAATCTCAGCAAGAGCTCCCAAACTATCCAAATTCTCCGTGTACAATCAATGCCTGTTGTCTGTCTGAGATAGAGACCTTCCATCACCTGCACCAGTGACTCCAAAGTTCCACAGAAGTGAAGGTTTCTGCTATCCTCCTTGGACAACAGGTTTGAATCAAGACAGGAACTGCACTGCATGATGTGACTCAATGCTGAGTTCAGCCTGTCCAGGCTGTGGCACACCCCACCAGCTGAGAATCTCTGCTCTGCACAGAGGCCATGGCCACCCTGATCCTTAGGGTAATTCAGAGCACCTCTACTTTTAGCTACCAGTTTACTCCAGAAACAGAACATCATGGAGAACAAGGTCACTCAACATGTAACATATTTAAAAAAGCAGCAAACAGTGAGGCAACTCTTGGAAAAAACATAAATGTATCATCACACCGAGATTAAAATCATGCAATGCTTTTTGCCTGAAGAGAAGGAAAGGAAGTAGCCTGCTTCTCTCCCCTCTCCAAAACCCATCATTTAGGGACGCTGCTCGCACAAGGACAAGTGCCTTGTGGTGATGCTTTCAATTCTGCACCTTCTAGGGAAGTTAACACACTGTGGAGCTATTTTAAGAACATCTCATTCACAAAGGTCTCCAATTCCGTCTTCAGAGACAGAGATGATTTTCTTGCTGCTTCAACATCTTTACTGGCTTGACATTTGCTTCAGAGGGAATTCATTTGCTGTTCCAACATCAGAATGGAGCAAGAGCAGCTGCCAGGAGAGGGATAAAAGGAAACACTGTCGACAAAGAGCAGCAGGGTCATTTCTGGTGCAAAGAAATATAGAACAGAGAGAACCGCAGAGCTGACACTTTCTCCAGAAGGCAGCAGGGGATAAAGATGTCCCCTCTGCCTCCAGCAACTGGTGTTTAGGAAAGGACTAAACAATCAGGCTTAAGTTTGTAAATTACTAATTATTACAAAAAAAAACCTGTAAGCACCTGAGCATTCCCACTTAAAGCCAAGCTCATGCATAAGTGCTGCAGAACTCAGTAAGTCCTTCAGAACTCTCAAAACACTTCTGGCTAGAAAGCTCTGCAGAGGTGCTTTCTTACAAGCTCAGTACTTAGGAGGTGACATTTTTGGGATGATTTCAAGCTGCAGTGCTAACCCTGACGATCATATCTGATGACAGACTTGGGGCAGGGCTGTGATCCCACCACAAAATCTGCTCTGCAAGAGCCAAAGGCCAGGGAAGCAACACAGGTGCCTGTAGAGTCTGATGTCCAGCATCAGGGAGAAGCACAATCTTGGATGACACTATCTGTCACTCACACCACTTGTCCCCTACCCCATCGCAGGCACATCACGCTGCCCTGCTGCAGGAAGCACCATTCCATGAGGTAACTGCTATCCAAGGCAGTGCCACATTCCCACAATGCTGCTCTAGAGTCACCCTGCCTGCTGGCCTGACTGACAGCCTCACCATAGGTCACCTGCCTCGTTGGATTACTCGACTCTTTTCCCTCTATCGTATTAAAACCTTGCCCTGAGCAGAGCAAATTTATCCCTCATTCCACAAGACAAGGAGATCCCGCCCTCCTCCTAGATGAAGGAATATTGCCATCCTTTCAAAAGTTAAGACAGAAACCTTTATACACAACCAAAGCTAATCCAAAATATTCCTTCCCCTGCTCCTCTCTGCATTTTATTAATGGAAGAATTTATTCTTTTCTAGTTTCATGGAGAAAAGATTTTAAAGACAAAAACTCCAGAAAGTTATTCCTTGCAAAGAAAAGGGCTGACATACTCAAACAGCATTTTTAATCCCATGATATTTAGTGTATATGTTTATTCTGTTGCACGTTAGGATCATGGTTTATTTGGAGCGTGGTATTTATCTGACTAACCAAACCTGCTCAGATTCACAGGCATGAGCACCACGTTTCTGACACCTTAAGGGCTTCAGCATCAGGATTTATGAATTAAATATTTCCAGAGTGTTACAGAACACTGAGGACTGTATCTGCAGAGTGTTATATCAGGGTATGTGTGGGCTTGTCAAACACCCACATGATAAATTATCAATAGTGCAGCTCAGAGCACCCCTTTTGTGGATCAGAGACAAATCTGTGCATTTTATTATGCTTTGTTCCACTTAATGTTATTTGTTTCTACATTAAAGGTTCATAAAACCCCTACATGCCTAAGTGCTGAAGGACATTCATACACAGCACACAATCAAAAGACTTATTCTAATATTTCAAGTTTTCACAGCTAGTTCATGTGAGACAAGAAAAAAAAAGCTGACAAGTTATGTCTGGAACTGGACAACTACATTTTATATTGTTCAAGATGATACAATCTTTTGTGTAGAATTTTAAGGTTTAAACACTGCTGAGGGGTATCACGGAAACAGGACTAGCTGATTACAAAGTGTCTACCATCCCTTGCCCGTATGCAGAGCACTGTCAAAGAGGTTATACCCCTGCAAAGAAAGCGTCAAATCTGAGAGGAAAATAAATCTCTCAAGAGTCAGAAAAGACTAAATTTGAAGCTGTGGATTTTCAAAAATGAACAAGTGCGAGCCTAGTGTTCCTGACGCACAGTATTGACTTGTACATGCAGTAACAGATCTCTACTGAGGAAACAAAGGGTCTATTAGGTGAACACTTTGCAAGTTTCGTGTTTTCCTTACTACCCTTCTGCTTTTTCCTTACATATCCATATGAACCAAATGGATCTTGTCCTCCTTAACTTTCACAGCATGAACAGCCTAAAAAGCAATTGAACTGAGAGCTCTTAAGTGTGACAGAGGCCAGGGACACCAGTTGAAAGTGTTTATGAACGCAGTGTGCAAGGAAGATACACTCATTAGGGTGGGCCAGCCAACGCTGGCACCTGGCGGAACTCCATATGGGCACCAAGATAAGCGCATCCCTCACCAGGCTTCACCTCACTGAGCGGGGCAGCTGCAGATTCAAAGGGCAAATAAAATAACATGGCTGCAGCATTTAGTGCATCTAAAAACAATAAAGTGGGTCCCAGATCTTACGAATGCTTTCCAGATGGAAGTTGGTGAGTGCAGTTTGGAGTGATCTGGTCAAGGGCTGTCAGGAAAACAGGTGCCAGTGCCAGGACTGCAAGCCCTGCAATTCTCCTGCTGCTGAGAATCCACTGACGTGACAGCATCTAACAACACTTTCAGGGTACTTCTAAAGCAACACACTTATTTACCCAGTAAAGTATTTAACTGAAGAAACATTTAAGGTGACACAGTATGCTTGGACTTGAGTAATGGCACTGAGACACTGATCTGCAAATACACTGAGAACCAAGGCCCTCCCATACAAGGATTATTAGGCCACTGCTCCACTTTACTACTTGAAGAGGTTTTGCAGTAAGAGAGAAAAAGTAAAGTCCATAATGAAAACGTGTGGGAGAGTTTTAAAAGCCCTCCAGTCCTGCCAACACAGGCCTATGCCCTTTTGTATGTGCTTTCTTCCCTCTCTCCCACACCACACCTCCCCAGAGCCCGAGGGGAAGCAGAAGCCAGGAGAAGCCTTGGGGTGCGCCATAGTCAGACCCAGCTTGTTATCAGCTCCAACAGAAACCTCAACCAGACAGTGACAAATATAAGTTCTAAACAAGTATTCGGTCTCCTCTTCAAACAGGTAATACAAAATGGCTGTAGACCAAAATTTGCTTGCTTTGTTATTAAGTGCAGTCTCTGTTTTTAAAATGTTGACATGACAGCAAAACTCAGATATTATTCCAGATTGGACTATTAGTAACCATATTTCCAAATGCAACAGGGTTAGCTTTAACAAAACAACCAATCTTCAGTCCTGCAAGATTTTTCTTGATTACATTCTCAAAGAGCAGACAAAAATTACCCAAACCCCATTGTTATAAAGTATCCCCAAAATGTCAAACCCATTCTTGCAAAGATTTTGCACTGAGCTCCCCAGCAGAGGAGCCTGATGCTGTCCAGTTTTCAGAGACAAACAGAAAGGACAGATGACAGGACTGCACCCTCAGGGATTTGCTGGTAACACCTCATGACTGCAGCTGTCCTGTCACAGCTCTGCTGGGCTCTTTTCCTGCTCAAGAGAGGAGCCAGGGGCAGCGAAGGAGAGGCTGTCAGCTCCCTCCCAGCACAGCAGGACAGATCCCCTGTTAGTCACTGACTGCCTCTGGAACCGCTCAGTTCAGTTACCTGAAGGAACCTCTTTATCACCCTCATGGTAATCAAACTCTACCACCACGGGAAAGGCTCCAGTAACCTGGGAGAGCTTTTTTGAGGTAAAACTATTAATCAGATATGACTAATATTCACATGAGAAAATGAAAAGTGTTAAAACTGTCAAGTTTTTACCCATCCCTGTGTTTTAGGGAACACTGATGCTTTAACCAAAGATACTGCAGTCCCCAAGCATGCAGATTCATAGCGTGAGGGAACTAAAACAATAATCAGAGAATATTTCAGTCCTGGTTAACACGTACCTCACACTGAGCCCCCTGAGCATGTTCTGAGCACGCTGAAGGGAGCCTGGCAGAAACTGCCCCGGGCAATGGGCCACGACCGTGCTGCCGGGAGCATTTACACCCTCTCATTAGCGGTTTATTTCCCTTTCCTGCCAAGGGGAGCTCACGCACGGCGTGACATGGTGCCACCACCAGCTGCCACAGGCCACGGGCCCCGCTGCCAGCCGCGTACTTCGCCGCTTTCCGGTTCTTAGAGACTCGAGAAATAGGCCCCAAAATCCCACAGAACCCACGTCCTTCGCGGACAGCGCCCGTCCGCCCCCCGTGCTGCGGGACCGGCAGGATGGAGCGGGGTCAGCCCACAGCCAGCGAGATCTGAGGGCACCGTGACCCGGGCGGGAGCAGAACGAGCACGGAGGGAGCCGCCGGCGGGCACCGGGCGGGGCAGTGGGAGAGCACAAGGACACAAGCAGGGAGCGGGGGCACCGGCACTCGGCGGGGCCCCTCAGCCCGCCCTCACCGCGGCTGGCACTCCGCTTCCCGCCGCCCCCTCAGCGCCCACAGTGACCCCGCGCGCGCCGCGTCCTCACCTCACCCCGCCCCGGGTCCCTATTGGCCCTTTCCGCCGCCCGTCAGCAGGTCCCCGCTGCCCATTGGCCGGTTGCCACCTGCGGGCGGGCTCACCTGCCTTTTCCTCATCCGTAACGCGGCACCGCACTCCGTGATTTGTGGAGCGGCGGCTCCTTCACCGCCCACCGGTTCCGACCACTGGTGAGGGGAGCTGTCGGTTACGCCGCCGCCCCGCCTCCCAGTGCCATTGGCCCAGTAACCTCTTTTCGGGCTTTCGTTTCTCTTCATTGGCTAATTGAATGATGGGCGGCTGCGATTGGGCGAAAAGCGGGTCCCGGGGGTGGAACTTGGCTCAGGAGCAGAGTCCATTGGCCGGCGGCCCGCTGTGAGTGGCAGGAAGGTGAGGGAGGCGGGGCCGCCCGGGGTGAGGGTTGTGTGAGGTGAGGGAATCTCGCGGGGTCTCGGCGGCTCCGGGCGCGGCGGCGCGCGGTGATTGGCCGGTGGGGTCACGGGGGCGGGGCCGCGCCGTAGGGGGGGGCTCCGCACGGCCGCGCGCGGTGGGCGGGGCGCGCCGGGCTCCGCGCGGTGATTGGTCGGG
>VZUI01092403.1:0-29856 GCA_013401135.1 Cettia cetti | reverse complement strand
TATTTTATTTTATTTTATTTTATTTTATTTTATTTTATTTTATTTTATTTTATTTTATTTTATTTTTTTTTATTTTTTTACTTCCCAGGCTTTCCCGCTGCCTTTTCAGCCTTGTGTCAATGCACACAAAGCTGTTGCATTAGTAAGGGACTCCGTTTGTTCACCCAGGAAAAGCCAATTCTTTATTCACATAAGCCATTTTTATACAGTTTTCACAGACCCCGTGTGCAACTTTAATTGGCTAGCAGTTTTCTTAATTAATTGGTTGAAAGGCGTTTTTTTGTGTAAGTGCCGAGACTCTCTCTTGTACTCAGGTGTTTACATTTTTCCTTTGTGGATTCTCACGGACAGATCTATGGTTCAGGCAGGTGCAAACTTATTTTTCTTACCAGAACAGGTTGTTGTGTCAGCTGACTTTTCATTCCTTTGATTCTTTCTTCTGGGCACTTACAGGCTGGCTGGTAACTCCTCGGAGCAGGGCCTGGATTGCCAATGCCTTTCCTTTATAACCTCTCTGCCAACGTGGCACAGAGTTTCCAGCGCTGGGCGGGTCTGCTGCAGCCCCACGCTGCAGGGGCTGCAGGCACAGCGCTGATTGCATTTTCCTAATGGCAGCCTGGCTTTTTCCACCTCCCCGGGCCCCTGTAACCGGATTATGGCCCTGTCCCCGGGGCCCTGCCGTGCTCATCGCTGTGATTGGGTTTGTCTGGCAGCTCTGTCCTTGGTCAGTCCTTATCAGCACCATTGAGGGGGATTGCAGGGCACAGAGCAGCCCTGGGGCAGGAGTGGCATTGGCAGCACTGCAGGAGGGTGCTGGGCCCTGGCCAGGCACAGGCTGTGCTCTGGTGCCACAGAGCCTGTCCCCACTGTCACCTGCACCGTGCCATGGGCAGCCTCACCCCGTCTGTCCCAGCAGCTGGGGTGATTTTCCCTCCCTTGAGGGAGAATCCTTCTTCCCTCCTGTCTGGGGCACTGGCACGGGAGGCAGGGTGGGAGGTGGCTGGCAGAGCTGCAGGCTTTGTCGGGCACTGGAGGAGTTTAATCACAGCAAAATCTATTTTTCCAATTACAGTAGGTGGCTGCACTTATTATCATTATGACAGGATACCAGAGAGCAATTTCATAGTGGCAGGAAAGACAGAGGGAAGATAGATTACATATTAATCAGCTCTCAAACAACATCCCTGGTGATTTTTGCACCCAGGATTACCGAGGAGGGGAAATTCTTCCTTGCATACAGGACAATTCCCACCCTGGCTATGGGCTGGTCACTGCAGCATTCCCTGCTCCCACCTGTAGCTCACAGCTCCCTCCACACCTGAGGCTCTGTTCTGTACTGGGGCAGAAGTGCAGGTGCTTTTGCTGTTGGTCTCAAGGAGCCTTTTCCCGTGATGCTCACACACTTTCTCTGTTAGAGATCATTTGGTTTCCACTGTGCTGAGCCCCACGAGAAGCAGAGCCCCAAAGCCTTCCCTGCTCCCACTGCTCTTTAACCCCCTCGCTGGCAGTGCCCACGCAGGGCTGGAGAGGCTGCAGAGGCTCAGGGCTGCAGCTGAGGCTCTGCAGGGCAGAACCAGCCCAGCCCTCAGCCCTGAAAGGCTGCCCGGGGCCGTGTTCCAGGGGACGGCTACTACCTGGCCATCGGCGGGGCTGTGGCGCAGCACAACTGGTCCCACATCACCACCGTGCTGCAGGACATGAAATTCCAGTGCAGGCTCCTGGACTGCTCCGAGGAGCTGGGCATGATGAGCATCCAGGGCCCCCTGAGGTGAGAGGTGTGAGCCCCTCCCTGCAACCTGAGCATGGAGAGAGGGATGTGGAGGAGGGATGGAGGGAGGAGGGATGGAGGGAGGGATGCAGGGAGGGATGCAGGGATGGATGCAGGGATGGAGGCAGGGATGGAGGGGTTGAAGGAGGGATGCAGGGATGGATGCAGGGGTTGAAGGAGGGATGCAGGGATGGAGGGAGGGATGCAGGGATGGAGGGAGGGATGCAGGGATGGAGGGAGGGATGGATGCAGGCATGCAGGGGTTGAAGGAGGGATGCAGGGATGGATGCAGGGATGGAGGGAGGGATGCAGGGGTTGAAGGAGGGATGCAGAGGTGGAAAGAGGTTTGCCTCAGTGCCAGCAGTGCCTGTGTTGGGCAGGGGGAAGTGTGAGCCCCATGAGTGCTGACCTGGCTGGGGTATCACCCCATTTCCCATGGAACTGACATTTCTTTCGAGACTGCACATCAGCCACCTCAGCTCCTCTTCGGAGTGAGGAGTCTGTCTTGTCAGCGAGGTGGGGGAGCAAGTTTGGGGATACCCCTCAGGGCAGGCTGGCAGCAGTGCCCTCACTGTGCCCCCCGTGCTGTTTCCCCACAGCCGTGCTGTCCTCCAGGAAGTGCTGGACACCGACCTCAGCAACGAGGCCTTCCCCTTCTCCACACACAAACTCACCACGGCTGCAGGGTGCCAGGTAGGCAGGGGCTGCTCTCTGAGCTGCCCAGGGAGCTCTGGGCTCTGTGCCGGCCAAGCAGGGAATCCCTGACTGCTTTGGGTTGGAAGGGACCTTAAAGCCCATCTTGTTCCACCCCCTGCCATGGGCAGGGACACCTTCCACTGTCCCAGGTTGCTCCAAGCCCCATCCAACCTGGCCTGGAACACTTCCAGGGATGGGCCATCTACAATTTCTCTGAGCAACCTGTGCCATCTCCCTCTGTTGGGAATGTGTCAGCCTCCACTTTATTGCAGAGAGGTTTTGTTGTGGTTTTTGTAGGAAAAGGCCAAAACCCAGAGTGACAAAAGGGTGTTTCCCTCCCTGCCTGCCTTCCAGGTGCCATCCTGTTCTGCCAGCCCTCCCAGGGTGTCACACCACTGACCCTGGGGAGGGGACAGGGTGACTCATGGCTTTGCAGTGATGCTACAGGAGCCAGAGGTGCCTCCATGGATTAGGGTGAGCACCGGTGATGAGATCTACCTGACACTCCAGACACTTTCCATTTCCCCCCCCCCTCATAAAAAAATGGGGACAATTTAATGCAAAGCCTGTCAGGTAGTGGCAGTAGGGACTGGGCAGCGTGGGAGCTGCTGTGTTTGATCACAGGAGAAGCCTGACAGCCCTAAGCTTCCTGTACAGGCACAGATCATCCTGCTTCTGCACAGGCTTCAGGGCTCACATATGCCCTGAAGCTGTTGATTGAGCCTCCTTGAAACACCCTAAATAGAAGAGTCAGTGACCGTGAAGTGTTGTTTTTCTCAAAGGAGAATTGTCCTGGAAAACCTGCTGCTGGCAAGTTCGGGTATCCGGGAAAAGCGTTAGCAAGGTTTCCTGGGGAAACTCTGGTTTCTCAGTGATGTTTATCCCATGTGAAATATTCCTGTGGTTGCAAAAGATTTTTGAAGAGAGGGTGGAATTTGTGGAGGGAAACCTGGGCAGGCCATGATCCCAGAGCATCCCTGTCCTGCTGGCTGAGCCGGCTGGGAGGGGCCGTGCCCAGGACTCGCTCTGGCTCTCAGGCTGGAGCCTGTGGGGGATGAAGGAGGTGAAGGTGAAGCAGTAAATCTCATAAAAGGCAGCAGGAGAGCCAGGAGCTGCAGCAGGCTGGATGTTAAGGAAATTGGGTTAAGCCACGTGCGGCCACTTTTCATTCAGAATTAAAATGGTTTTAATTCGGCTGCAGCTGCCTGCTGGAGGGATTGCTGCTAAATCAAATTAGAGAGTCTTGATTTGTGAGCAAGAGCCTGGCCGGGCCTTAAGGTGGGTTAACGGAGGCACAGACTTTGCCCGAGTCAGAATTGTCTCCACACCATTCTCATCAGTGCACCCTGGGCTTTGGGTGCCCAACACTCCACCCACAGCCAGTTCA
This sequence comes from Cettia cetti, assembly GCA_013401135.1. Taxonomy (NCBI): domain Eukaryota; kingdom Metazoa; phylum Chordata; class Aves; order Passeriformes; family Sylviidae; genus Cettia; species Cettia cetti. The sequence goes on along the minus strand of VZUI01092403.1, from coordinate 26,005 downwards.
GCGTCCCTTGGAGGAGAACCATGGGGGCTTCAAAGCCAATCCACTGCTGCAGGCTGTCCAAAGTGCTGGGTTTTAGTCTCCATTAATCCTCCCCACACCCTCCCTTGTCAGCCTGTAGCAGGCTGATATCATCTTGTAATAATCTGCTTATCCCCTGGGAAAGGTGTAGAAATGTTCCTGTCTCCGCGGGTGTGATGAGTTTATTTGCATTTCACTTCAAGTTTGTTATAAATAATCGGTCCTTCCCTTCGAGGAAGACAGAGCTGGCAGAAGTTTTGTGGATTCTTTGGAGTGTAAATTCCCTGATGGACAGAGAAAAGCTCTCCTGCCTGAGGGGTGTGGGCTGGGAGGGGACTCCCTGCCTGCTGCCAGGGCCACCCTTCAGGTCTCCTTTGTCCCGCTGGACAATGAACACCAGGGATCCCATCCCACGCTGGAATTAGAGTGGGAGGATTCCTCAGGGCAGCAGGCTGAAGCCTTTGCTGATATTATCACCTTCCAGGGGGATTAAACTGAACCCAGCATCTTAAAAAAGTTATCACTGAGATTTTCCTGCATTAACTCAGTAGTTGAACAAAATCAGCTGGAGTCAAAGGAGAGTTCCAGCAGAGTTAATGACTCTGGAAATTATGGATTGGTTTGTGAGTTTATATATAGAGTCTCTCATTGTATGGAACAGCAGAGAAAGGTCCCCCTTTGAATCTCGCTGCTGGGAGAAATTCAGGTTTTCATTTTCTACAATACCGAGAATGCTTTTGAATTGCTGCACAAAACCCCAGGAATTGGTGCTCTTTCACAGCTCCAGCTGAAAGACCTGTTCCCATGGGAATCCAGCAGAGCTGCTGAGTCCAGCCCTCAGCGTTCCCCTGGCGCTGGGGTGCGAATCCTGCCTGGATTCACACACGTGGGGCAACCCCAGTCCCTCCGTGTGCTGAGCTGAGGGCTGGCACCCCGATTTTACCTGTTTTCTGTGGGGCACTGCTCTTGCTGGGATGCTCATTCCCCTGGTGGTTTGAGAGGAAGTTTCCCGCAGGAGTGACTCGCTCTCGGTTGCAGAGAGCGCTGTCGCTGCAGTCACAGGCGGGTTAATGAGCCGGGAAGTTGCTGTCAATCCCCGGAGCGACTCCTGCCGCAATGAAGATGGAAGCTGGCTTGCAGCAGCCTCATCTCTGCCTGCTCCCTGATTAGATGACACCTTTGCGAAGGGGGAAAGGCTCCTCTGAGCCCCGTGTGCTCCTGGGGAAGGCAATGCCAGCCTTTCTGCCTCGCTGCGGGGCCGTGCCAGGGACCAGGGCAGGGCTGGCTCCTGGCATGGCTCAAAATGAATTCCCCGTCCTAAGTGCTCCTTCCTCCTCCCCGCTCCTGTTGCAGAGGTGAAGGCTTCTCACAGGCTGCCCGAACTCTGCTGGAGGCGGTGATCTTTGTGCACTGGGGAAGCAGGGATGGGTTTGGGTTCCCAGCCGTGCCCCTGGCCTTGCAGGGCACTCCTGCCTGCTTTGGGCAGCAGCTGCTGGTGTCCGTTTGCATTTGTCCCCGGGGCTAGAGAGCACAGCTGGCACCGCTCTGCTTGGAGCAAATGCCAAAGTGCAGCTTCTGCCCCCAGCACACCCAGAGCACGGCCAGGCCAGCCCCAAGGCCAGCAGCAGCAGCCTGGAAGTGCGTCCTGAGCTGGAAACAGCTTTGTTAACAGGGCAGATCACAATCCAGAGCAAAACTCTGGAGTCAGTCTCGCTCCCCAAGCCAGCTCTGTGTTTGGATGTGTACCCGAAGGGATGAACCAGAGGGGATTTGTGGGGGAGGAAGTGGAGAAACACAACGGGATGAATCAGAGGGAAAGGCGGCGCAGACCCAGGGGCTGTCTCCGGGGACGGTGTCTGAGCTGGGCTGGTCCCAGCTGGCCTGGAAGGCTTTGGGAAAGGAGGGAATGGGGCTTTGGGAACGGAGCTGTTCCAGAGGGACAAGAGGAGGGTGCAGGCAGGGCTGCCTGGGAGAGAAGCTGGTGGAACACAGGCAGGGCAGGCTGTTCCCTGGGATTGCAGCCAGCTCCAGCCCCGGGAACGAGGCTCCTCTGGAGAGGCACGCAGTGCCTTGTGCCGAGCTGCTCGCTCCTCCTCGGAGCCTCGTGCACTTGGTGTGCAGCTGATCTGCCAGCACAGCGCTGGGACACAGCCTCCACGGGGAAACCTGAGCATTTCCTGGTGGCAGTGGGACGTGGGTCAGGACACCGGGCTCGGCCCCTGCCCGGGAGCCTTTGGGTGCCTCTGCTGTGGGAGCACTGTCCAGGAAGGGAACATCCCTCTGGGAGGGACAGCAGTGGTGATGCTCCCCAAAAGCAGGACGGCCCTGCTGGGGACCAGCTTCCCTGTCTCAATGGATCAGCAGAGGGAGACAAAAGCTCAGCTGGAGCTGGAGCATCACACCTCACCCCAGCCCCGGAATCCGTAGCCAGAGGCTGCTGCCAGCAGCCACCTCTGCCCACTGATGGTTTGAGGTGCCAGGCTTAGGTTGTCCAGAGGTGAGAAATTCGCTCTGACCCTGTCTTCGTGCAGGAAAGGAGGGCACAGAGCTTCCTTCCCCCACGGGGTTCCCAGGCAAAGCTGGCTTTTCCCCGGAGCGTGTGCCCAGCCCAGCACAGGGCTGTTTGCCCTCTTGCCTTTGCAGGTCCGTGCCATGAGGCTGTCCTTCGTGGGCGAGATGGGCTGGGAGCTGCACGTGCCCAGGGCTGACTGTGTGAAGGTTTACCGGGCGGTGATGCAGGTGGGAGCCCGGCACGGCATCGCCAACGCCGGCTACAGAGCCATCGACAGCCTCAGCATCGAGAAAGGTCCGTGCTCTCCTCTCCCCTTGGGAAGAAATCAGCCCCTAGCAGGCTAAACCCCCTTCAACTCAGAAATATCACAGATCTATCACAGGCCCGCAGCAGAGTCTCAGATGCTGAGGATTCCCCTGTGTGGGCTCCCCTCGGGGCGCTCTCTCCAGGCCAGGGGAAGGAAGGGCAGTCTGGGGGCAGGGGTGATGCTCTGCCCTGGCGCTGGGGCAGGGTCCAGGGGTGACCCCGCTTGCTCCCTGCAGGGTACAGGCACTGGCACGCTGACCTGCGCCCCGATGACACCCCGCTGGAGGCAGGCCTGGCCTTCACCTGCAAGCTGAAATCCAGCATCCCCTTCCTGGGCCGGGAGGCTGTGGAGGCTCAGAAAGCCAAGGGCATCTTCCGCCGCCTGGTCTGCTTTACCACAGAGGAGTGAGTACCACTGCTGCATCTGCAGCCCTCAGAGCCAGGACCACCCTGGAGCAGCCCCCCCACCCAGCCCTGCGTGCACACACACACAGGTGCCACACCTGGACACAAGTGGGGCTCGGCTGTGAGCCAGCTCAGCTGTTTTCCATGCTCCAATTCCATCTCTGATTTAAATCCTGCTGGGTGTTCAGCGGGAGCTGCCAGCGGCGTGAGGGCGTTGTTGCTCTTGTTTCACCCGGAGAGGGGAGGTTGTGCAAATTGGGCTGGAGGGATTTAGGGCTGGGCAGGGAGAGGTGAATGTGCCTGTGGGCAGCGGCAGCCCCCGGGCAGAGCCAGACCCCTCTGGCGCTGGAGGGGCTTTGGCGTGGCAGCCCCGCCCTTGCCTTGCAGGAAGGTGCCCATGTTCGGCCTGGAGGCGGTCTGGAGGGACGGGAAGGTGGTCGGCCACATCCGCCGGGCAGATTTTGGATTTGCCATCGACAAAACCATCGCCTACGGCTACATCCGAGACCCTGCGGGGGGCCCGGTGAGCGCAGAGCCCCGCGGCGGCTGTGCCTCCTTCCCGGCGGTGGCACAAAGCCACTGCTGTCACCTGGGCTGGGAGATGGGACAGCAGCTCCCTCCCGCTCCCCCTGTGCAGCCTGCAGGGTGAGGGGTGTCACGGCTCGGTGGCAAAGTCGGTGTCACCGCTGTCACCGTGTGAGGTCCGTGCGCGGCTCCAGTGCTGCCGCGGGTGTTAACTGCAACCAAATATTTAATTGCAGTAGTGAATTAGTTAATGCTGTGACAGCAATGACCAACCAATAGGAGCAGGGGAGGCTCTTAATTAACCCAGGGAGACTCCTGGATAATCAGTCAGGTGCCCTCATTAAGCAGCGTGCTGTGGGGACAGAGGTGACACCTCCAGGGACCGTGTCTGTGCCAGCCAAGAGCTGTGTGTGTGTGCAGAGATTCCTGCTCTTCCCGCCTTGGCTTTTCATCCTGCATCCCTGCAAGGGTCCCAAGGCGAGGGGCTTTGTGGGCAGCTGCCCCGGGAACCCCCTTTTCTCCCAGTGATGAATGTTCCTCCTCTCCTTTTTCCTTTTTCCTTTTCCTTTTTTCCCTTTTCCCTTCTCTTTCCTCTTCCTCTGCCTTTTTCTCTCCTTTTTCCTCTCCCTTTTCCTTTTTTCCCCTTTTCCCTTTTTTCTTTCCTCTGCCTTTTTCTCTCCTTTTTCCTCTCCCTTTTCCTCTTTCCCCTTTTCCTTTTTCCCCTTCCCCCTCCTTTCTTTTCCCCTTTCCTTTTCCCTTTTTTCTTTCCATCCTATACCTCCACAGGGAAAAAAAAAAGAAACCTAAAATTTTGAAACACAGAAAATTTTTAATCTTTTTTTTTTTACCATTTTACTTTCCCCTTTCCCCCCATCCTCTCGGGTTGCAGAGCCGGGTTTTCCGCAGAGATCAGATGTGCGGGGCGGTGGGAGCTTGCCCAGGGGTGGAGCTGGATGCTGGCACCCTACAGGCGTTTTTCCACGGCTCTGCCTCGCAGGTTTCCCTGGATTTTGTGAAGAGCGGCAGCTACGAGCTGGAGCGGATGGGAGTGACCTTCCCGGCCCGAGCTCACACCAAGTCCCCGTTCGACCCCGACAACAAACGCGTCAAGGGCTTTTACTGAGCGGCTGCTGCGGTGCCGAGGGCGCGGAGGAGCCGCAGGCTGGATTCCGGCCCCGCCTGCCGCAGCCGCCGCCGGGGTCAGCTGCAGGAGCCGGGCAAGCGCCTGGGCCGCTCGAGTCAGCGTGGGTCCAATTGCAGGGGAGAGGAGGAAGAGATTCCAAAAGTCCAAAGACTCTGCTGCTCTGTTCCCCGAGAGAGGCGCTGCCACTGCAGCAATAATTCTTTTCCGTGGGTTAATTGGCCTGCAAACAGTGCTTGCTCTCGCTGCGTATGGAGTGGTTTCAATTTTTGACTTTGCTGGAAACTCTTTCCCCCCAAATGTAGTTTCACGCTGCCTGGAAATGATTTTTTCTTTTTAAAACTAATTCTGCTGTTAATACAGCTGGAGCCTCCAAACCGCCCGTCCCTCTGGTCCCTTGCTGGTCTGTCCCCATCCCATGGGTGTCACCCTGTCCTGGCTGTGCCCTGGGGGCTCTGCTGGGTGGGGGCTGTGGATGGAAGGGGCAGGAGTGCAGGGTCGCTGCCCAGGCTCACGCTGTGGGTTCTTCTCTGCCACTGCAGTTCGTGTTTGTGTGCCAGAATCAGGGAATTGTGGAACAGTTTGGGCTGGAAGGGACCTTAAAGCCCTTCTCATTCCTGGGACCCTCCACTGTCCCAGGCTGCTCCAATCCCCAGCCACTCTGGCCTTGGACACTTCCAGGGGCAGGGCAGCCACGAGCTTCCTGGGCTGCTCCTGGCACAGGCTGGGGTGTAAGGTGCTCGGGGGGCAGTGGCCCCACAGCTGCCCTTGCCCCAGCCACTGGCAGCTCCTTGTGGCATCTTCCCAAAGGTCACCTTGGGGTGGCTCCTTTAGCTCCGGACAGAGAGGGGCGTGCAGGCAGAGGCTGAGCCCTGGGCTGAAAGCCTGCAGCCTCTGGCAGCTCGGAGCCAGCCCTGGGGGCAGCAGGGAGGCTTTGCCCTCACACGCACACGGCCTGTGCTGAAGGGAAGGACCAGCAGCTCCCCATCAGCAGCCCCTGCTCTGGTCCCCTCACAGGCCTCTCTGCCCAAGCTTTCACCCGCCTCAAGAAATAATCTCACTCCCTGCTCTTCCCTTTTTCTCCCTTGACTAGGTTTGCTGGGGTCATACCCTCTTTAGAGCTGATTTCCATTCCTTACCCTCCTGCCACGGGCAAGAGCGTGAACTCCGGAATGCTTTGGTTTTACTGAAAACATTAAAAAACAAGACTGAGATGAAATTTTCTCTTGACTAGGAGGTGACAGCCCTCCCTGTGGCAGGGCAGGGGTGGCTGTGGTCCTGTTCTGAGTGAAGGAACATCCTGCCTCCCTGCCAAGCCAGGCATCCACGCTGTGCCTGGAAGATCAAGTTTTGCTTTAAAAATCCTTTTCTGGTGTGCAGTGCTCTGACCTGAGGTTTCTCTTACACCCAAGGTGGCTGGGAAGGAAATTTGGGGACCACCTGGCCTGGATCCCACCTGTCCCAGGGCAGCAAGGACAGGCACCAAGCTGGGATAATGGAAGCTGGGATGGACATGGACTCCTCTGCAGCACCTCCAGCCTCTCTCTTGCTCCTCCTGAATGTTCTCCCGTCAGAGCTCAGCAGCAAAAAGCAATTTATTTTACATTTAGGTTTTTAATGGAGCAATTTTTCCTGACAAAAGATTTGTCATTCTCCCTCCCCCTCCCCTTTTCCAAAAACCATCCCAGAGGTCTCCTTTGTTCCCAGCCATTGGCATCTGTTGGCATCGAGAGGAATAATCCCGAGCGTGGTGAGTGGGGGAAGGAGTGTGGTGGGGGAGCTGCAGTGCCTGCAGGAGGGAGGGGAGTGCTGGTTGGTGTTGTGGCACCCCTCCCTCCCTCCCTCCCTCCCTGCCTCAGCTGCCAGCGTGGGGGAGCACCTGTGGAGCCATCCTGAGCTGGCGGGACCGCGGGACACCGGCGAGGCTTTTGTTCCGCTCCCACACATCCCTTCGCTCCGTGCCTCAGTTTCCCCGCAGGCAAACAAGCTCCTTCCCCCCTCCCTGGGCGGCACAACAGCAAACCTCGCCGCTGTTATTCCGGGGGTGGGAAGCGGCATTACTCAGAGCCAGCATTGCTAATAACGCGCTAAATATAGCGCTTCCCATCCCCGGAGCACTTTGTGAACCCTGCCCGATGAGCTCCGGGCCCCTCCGGAGGCAGGGCCGGGGCACCGGCTGGCCCCGCTGAGCGGGCAGGCCGCCCGGGGACGTTCCCCGCGGATGGATGCTCTGCCCGGAGGCGCTTCCCGCCCTGGTGGCGGCACCGTGTCAGTCCCTCCGGAGCTGGCCCAGGCTGAGCGGGACGGGGGCAGCAGGCTGAGGCTGCGGGGCGGGCGGGCAGCTAGGGACGGGCTCCCGCAGCCTCTCGCTGATGAGGGGGAGCGGCTGCTTCTCCCACTCGCCCTGCAAGAGAGGTCAGCACCGTGAGAGCACGGCGGGTGGAAACTCTTTCCCCCAGAAAGGCAGGAAGGTGTTGGAGGCTCGGTGTTTCTGTCTGCTTGGAGAAACGGCACCAGCCCTAATGTCTGAAGTGGTTTTTAGCCCAGATCAGGGCGTTTGCTCATGAGACATCGCTAATTATTCCTAGTGCAGAAGCACCTACACATCCCCCGAGCGGCGCAGACGTCTGAGGTGCTCCATGTTCCACAGATCCACCCCAGCTGGGGAGTTTCCACCCCAAAAAGTGTTACCTGCCGAGTCAGGTGCAGACAGCTCAAACCAGGGAGCCCCACAGGCCCACCATGCTCTGGAAAACGCTGCCTTAGCAGGTCCTGGCAGGAATTTCCAGCTCGGCCGTGCCCCTGGAGCAGGAGGGGCGCAGCAGCCTGGCTGAGGTGCCATGGAGCAGAGCCAGGGAAGGGCTGTCACAGCCATCGGGGCTCACGGTGACCACGGCCAGGACAAATCCCCTCGCTCTGCATCCGTGGAGGCGCCTTGTCTTGGGGATGCTCCCTGCAAACAGCAACCTGCCAGGTGCAGGCAGTGCCCGGGGCTGAGCCTGCCGAGCAGGATCTGACTCAGATGTGACGCTGGCCTGGCCTGGTGGCCGGTGGGGACGTGGGCAGGGCTGGCGGGGCACGGGGGGCTGGGCTCCGGGGCGGCGATGCTCCGGTTGGGCTGCCGGCTGCGTGCTCATGCGGAAATGTCAGCGAGAGGCTGAGCCGCAGCGTGAGCAGGAGGAGGGAGGTCTGGGGAGGAGAGGTAGAGCCGTGAGTCATCAGCGAGATGAAAGTGGAATTTGTGTTTTCGGCTGACATTTCTCCTGGTATGTCAGCGAAACGGGCCAGAGCCTGCACAGGCACCGGGAGAACCCTGGGGAGAGACGGAGTGGGATGGGGGGACCTTTCCCAAGCTCATGGGGAGTGACCAGGGCGGGGACAGCACTGCAGGGGAGCACCAGCTGGAGGAACAACTCCTCTCCTGTGCCCTTAGGGCTCAGGGGAGCAGTTAAGCATCTTTGGGGTGCGCCTGCTCAGGGCTCGGCTCCAGCCCTGAGCCCATCTGCTGCAGCGTCTGCCCTGCTGATACATCCCGAACCCTGAGCCTGCTTCTGGAAGGATCAAAGGCATGTGGAGTGTCTTGACAGTTGTTGTTTTCAGTGCCTTCGGGTGGAAATCTGAACAGAGAGAGTTCACTGCGAGCCTCGCGGGCTCAGGGGAACTCGGGGACGGCCCCGTCCCCGCTGCCGCTCACAAGTGTTACCTTGAGATTTGGCTTGATAATTAACTGCACTCAGATCCTTCCAGAAATCATCAGATTTGGGATCACTGAACTGCAAAAACATGAGCTTAATTAGAAGCTGGTGCTTTTCTCTTGGCAGAAACAGTATGGAACAAATGAGATGTCTCCAAGTCGGGCTCGCTCTGAAGCACCAGCGGAGCAGAGGCGCCTTTGCCCTCACTGTGATGCTCGTGACCCACTTTGTGCCAGCACCGGCTCTGCTCTGCTTGAATCCCTTCCTGACAGCCCCCAAGACTTCTCTGAAATCAAGGGAGTTGTCTGGTCATAAATTAAGAGGTTTAATTCATAATTCTGCTGCTGCACAAAACTTTAGCACCACTTCTGTCCCTGCAGCACAGCTCTGCCTGCCTGAGAGGTGCCTGGTGTCCAGTTCCAGGAAACTGGAAAGGTTTCTGCCTGCTCCAGAGTGAAACTTTGCTAAAGGGAATTTACTGTGGCAGAAAGCTGATGGTCATCCCTGCAATCAGCACAGCATCCTCCTGCGCTGCAGTGGGTAGCACTGGACCCAGGAACAAGGCATCATCCAAATTTATTACACTGATAAATGGCTTTGGAAGCTGATGCCAGCAATGGTTTTAAATCTTCATCACCATCATCATCATGTCCCTTGTCTCTGGGCCTGGTTTCATTTTAAAGAACTCCCAGTCCTTTATCCTTCACATTTTGCTGGATCACCACATTCTCAGGCTGCACAGATGCTGTGTGTAATGAGCTCGCTCTGCTGGGACCCGGGGTGATTTGCCAAAATCCTAAAAACCACCTCACGTTTCTCCTTGGATCTGGCCCTACTTTAACAGTCAGCAAAAGCAACCTCCAAATCACTTTATGCAAATGCATCTCCTAATTGGATCTGGCTGGGAGCATCCGTGGTGGGCTCCAGAGGTATTGTCTGAGCACAGGGCTGGGCTGGGCACGGTGTCCTGCTGATGCCAGGGATTTCCAGGCAGCTCCAGCCCCCTGCCCTGAGCCTGCTGGGTTTGGATGTGTCCTGAGCACCACAGACCCAACCTCACCTCTGGGAATTCCGTTGGGAAGCTCTGGGAGTGAGGCTGTACCTACCGGGAAGCGGAGGGCGGAGGATTTGTTGCAGTGCACGGAGATGGGAGCGAAGCCGTAGAGGGATTTCAGCACCTCCCTGTTGAAGCTGTTCCAGGGGATGGAATAGAACTGCTGTGGGACAGACACCTGTGGGCACATGCAGATCTCCTCGTCGTTAAACCTGGGCAGGAGAAAGGCCACGCTGGGACACAGCAGTGCTGTGTGCTGTGTGCTGTGTGCTGTGTGCTGGAGCTGTGTGCTGTGTGCTGGAGCTGTGTGCTGGAGCTGTGTGCTGTGTGCTGTGTGCTGTGTGCTGTGTTCTGGAGCTGTGTGCTGTGCCCTCCAGAGCTGGGTGTGACCCATTCCTCCCTGAGCAGAGACCTGGGGTGGCTCTGAGGGCAGCACCGGGCACAGGGACAGCCTGGAGCAGCCAGCACCTGCAGGGCAGGGTTTGGGACCAGCCCGTGGGTGGGACACCCTGTGCAAGGTCAGCATCTCCCCTCTCCTCACGGGTGGAAGGGCTGCAGCCTCCTCCCCTGGCCTGGATCCTTGGTGCCTGTCTCGGGTTGTAAGGAATATTTCGTGTTTATGCACTTGGCCACACACTGACTCTTCTGGGAAGCCCCTCTCAGGGTCTGCTCTCCGTTCCTGGAGGTCCTCACCACACAGCCATCCTCAAACCCGTGTTTGGTGTTGTACCCGTGGTCCCTGTGCCCCCAGCCCCGCTGTGCAGGCTCTTTACCTGTTCACCAGGTTGAAGTACCGGTGCAGGTAGCCCGGATCCACGGCGCTTTTGCACAGCTCCAGCTGGCTCTGGGGGTAGTAGTGCACGTAGTTCACACACATCTCTTCCAGGATGCCAAACCCTCCCTGTGGCACAGGCAGGAAGGTGATGGGAGCAGGGCCTGGCTGTGCCCTGCTGGGGCTGCACAGGGGCAGGGGGGCACAGCTCACACCTCTGGTGCACATGCACATGGATCTACACCTAAAATCTCCATCTATTATTTATATCTTGATATCTGGATCTCTAGATAGAGATCAGATGAGATAGACATGATAGAGATAGAGATGGAGATGGAGATGGAGATGGAGATGGAGATGGAGATGGAGATGGAGATGGAGATGGAGATGGAGATGGAGATAGAGATGGAGATGGAGATGGAGATAGAGATGATAGAGATAGGTATTCAGACCTCTTCAGGTGCATGGCATGGGCAGCTCTCTGCTTGTCTGCCCTCTGTGCAAGGACAGACTTCCAGGCTAGACCGTGTGGTTTACATTAAAATGCAGATTTCCTATAATCCCTCTGCTATATTTAGCCTTGTCCCTGTTGATGGTACCTCTGACAGGCTCTTTTATATATTTCTTTCCCACTGCCTAAGTAAGGAAATAACATGCACTGTCAAAAAGTGCCACTTCTCTTTAATTACAATTAATCCCTGGTGGAACAGTTTGTGATGGGAATTAGAGTGACACATGCTACTTCACAATTAGCACCTTCAGATCCCCGCTGCAGGCAGCAGAGCCCTGTGAGTTCCCTTCTTCCCACCCTCCCTTTGCTCTGGCTGTGACTCAGCCTGGCTCCACGCAGGGGCCCGCTCTGGGGGTGCCCCCAGCCCGGCCTGGGTTGCCCCCCAAGGCAGGGGAGCTGGCCCTGCACTCACCACGGTGGCTCTGCTCCGATCCTCGGTGTTGTATGTGCAGGTGGTGATGAGTTCATCGCCCTGGGGGGATCCAACACAGGAAAATTTGGGGATTGGGAAGTATTCCACATAGAAATCTCTGCTCCCCATATCAGGAGCCTGCAACCCCACAGGAGTCCTTGCTAAACCTGCAATCCCTGTGGAGATTCCCTAGGGCTGCATCCCAGGGATGATGTTTCCTGCTCTCCTCGCTTTCTGAGAATTTCTGCAGGGTTGAAAACACCTTAAAATTGCACTTAGGCAAGAGTTTGAAGTGCCAAATCCAGAGCTGACTTGATGGCACAACGGCCTCCCTGCCACAGTCGGTGCTGAGGACCAGGGGCACCCCAGGGCTGCACGGCTCCAGGGGGTGCCGAGTGCTTTGGGCAGCCTCGTGGGGCACAGCAGCCCCAGGAACTGCCCCCAGCCTTGCAGACAGGTCCTTCCCCACCTGGCCAGCCCTGGGGCAGGTTCCACCCCTGTTTTCCCACACACTCCCACTCTGATGCTGGATCTCTTCCTCTCCTTCCATCAAGCAAGAACAGAGGGCACCGCCGTGGCTCCTCCTCACCCCCCGAGGAGCCTCCCTCTGCCAGACAAGCCCAGCTAAATCAGCAGCCTAATTTAGCTCCTGGCTGCCCACACACCCGCTCTGTGCCATAGGAGATGGCAGATATGACCCAGCACCCTCACTGCAGCCCCCCTGGGAGCCCCCAGATGGGATGGGGTGATGGAAGGAGGCAGGGGACTCAGGGCCACGGGCTCAGGATGTGCTGGTCAGAACAGCTTTTGGAGCAACTCACCGGAAAAACCGCCACCACCTCCTTCAGCATGCGGATCTCCTGGGAGGGGAGGAGAGGGGACACATCAGAGCCGTGCCCTGGTGGCACTGCGCCCAGGGGTGACACCCAGCCGCGCCCCAGTGCCCCGCAGCCCCTGTACCTGGAAGTGAGGGCTGTAGTGCCTGTCGGCGTTCACCACCTGCCGCTCCCTCCCGTCCCGGGACAGCACCGTCACCACTTCCCTCCCGGCCAGGTGTGTGTGGAGCTGCGAGGCGAAGATGCGGATGCCGGCAGAGGGCAGAGCCTGCGGGAGGGAGGGAGGTCAGCTCAAGCCCCCGTGGCCAGCCCCGTCCCTCTCCTCTCTCTCACATCCCTTTGCTGTGTGCTGGGAGCTCGCTGTCCCTGTTCTGGCTCTCACACGGGGTTCAGGGGATCACTGTGCCCCTGGAAAGGCATCTCAGTGAGCTCCTTGCAGAGGGTGAAACCCTCAGTGCTGCCAAACCAATGCTCCAGGGCAGCAGGAGCAGCTGAGCCAGGTCCTGCTTCCTTCCCTGCCCTCCTAAGTGGTGGCACAAACAATTCCTTGTGGGTAGGCTCTACAAAAACACACATTGAAACTTCTCTGAGAGAGCAAGGTGGGCCCTTTGGAACCATCTTCCAGAGAGCTCTTGGCAAGCTCCCCGGGAGCAGGAGCCAAGTTTCCCATCCCTGTGAGGGAAAGCACCACTGGGACACGGCCAGCTCGGCAGTGAGTTTTATGGGAACGGTACCCCGGGGAGCTGGAGCAGATGGCTCCCCAGGAGAGCTGCTCCAGGGGGATTCAGCACGTCCCAACCAGCTGCTCTTCTCTGTTTATTGTACACAGCAGATTTTTCTTTCCAGCACTACCTCACGGTGAGTTTAAAACTTCAAACCGGGAGCCTGGAGATCAGTGCTGCCTGGAGCCAGGGAAAAGCCACGGGGAACCTTCATCCCCTGAGGTGCAGCGGGGCTGCAGGGACAGGCACTCACCAGCTGGGTGCATTTATCAGTGCAGTACCCCGTGAGGGTGAAGCTGTCCTCCCCGGGGGGAATGGCCATCACCGGGCTGTACACCAAGCCCAGCTCCATGATTCCGGCGTCGTAGGGACGAAGGGTGGCCGTGTAGAACAGCCGGATCCCCGAGGAGTCACGGCGACCTGTGGGCCAGGGGACAAGGACAAGTCACTGCAGGGACAAGGTCAAAAGGTGAAAAACAAGGACAGGTGAAAAATGATGCTGTGCTGCCGTGGGGAGCCTTTCACTCAGAGAGGACACATTATTTCTGTTTGAAATAGTTTTAAATCCTACAGATTTTTTGCAAGTCTTCACTGAGTGGCCCCAGATGCACCTGGTTCCCTGGAGAGGGCTCTGACCTGAGGCTGAATTGTCCCAGGACAGCAGGGGAAGGGGTGCAGAAGGACAGGGGTACTTTGGAGCAGCCCCTCAGGAATGGGGCCCATCACAGCTTCTTTAACGGGTACAAAAATCCCAAAAGGCCACGCAGGCAAAGGGAAGGAGCAGGGTGAGTGGGTCAGGAGGGGTTCAGGCCAGCTCTGAGCTCCCTGTCTCCAGGCTGGAGCCCACCCAGGGATAAGAATAACGGGGGAGACACTATTGGTTAACACGCAAAAGCAGATAAATGATGGAAGACGTGAACTCCATATTTATAGCCGTGTTTCTTCTCAAGTTGCCGAATGTGCTATGATTGATCCACAGTACATATGCTCTGGCCTCCTAAAAATATACTTGGGTAGTCAGGAAGCTGCTTGTTTTTATGTTAATGAAGAAGCTGGGTTGTTTGGAATCCTTCTTTTTTTTCCAATGTGTCTCCTGACAATGTTATCGAAGCAGGAGAAGAGGAACACAACATCCACATCCCCCCTCCCCAGGCAGCCTGGGCTCTCTGGTGACTTGGCACTGCTGTTGCTCTTGCTCTGAGCTCAGCCCCAGCCCCAGAACCTTGTCTGGAAATTGGGGGGCTCCTGAGACAGCCCAGCTAGATCCTGGTGTTGCTCTGGATCACATCCTTGCAGGAACTCTGTGGGGGCAATTTTTCTTCCTGCATGCTCCTTTCCCAGGCATCCTTCCCCCACCTCTGGGACACATGTCAGCCTTCAGTGAGGATGACTTGGTGAGACCAGAAAAGCAGCAGCATGGTGGGGATTTTTAACGTGTTCTTCCTGCAGGGACAGACCTGGACCATCAGCTCTCCAGAAAGTTGAGAACCAGGCCATCATTTTGGCCAGAGGCCTCCCCAGAAGGTGGCAATCCTTCCCTGCAATCTCCCCAGCTCTCCTGCCGTGGTCTAACAGGTAAAAGCAATGGGCAGCACCACCCAGCCCCTCACCTTTGAGCACCAGGGGATTGTGGTAATGGATCTCCAGACGCAAATATCTGGAGGAGCCTGGGCCACCAAAGGCAAGACCTGCTTCTTCAGGGTAATAGAAAGCCTGGAAGCAGAAGGGAGGGTGTTAGGGCAGCAGAGGGGTGACTTTCCTGGGAGCAAGGCTGGAAAGCCCTAAGGGAATGTGTGGGTGTAATCTTGACCCACACCATGGGCTGAGGGACGTGACTTGTACCCTTGATTGTGCTTGGAGAGCTGCCCTTGCTTCCAGAAGCTTCTCTCATTCCACCTGCGGTGGCACAACACCTGAGCATGGTCACAGAATCATAAAATACCCTGAGTTGGAAGGGACCCATGAGGATCATCAAAATCCAACTGCTGGCCCTGCTCAGGACAGCCCCAGGAGCCCCACAAGTGCCCGAGAGCATTGTCCAAAAGCTCCTTGAGCTCTCTCAGGCTTGGGGCCACGACCATTCCCTGGGGAGCTTCCAATGTCCCACCCCACTGATTCATGGCACCAGAGAGGAGGAAGGCTGTGGGGAGACAGAAAATCCAACACAGCCAGGAGGGGCTGGGATGATCAGACAGGGCTGGAACCAAACCCCAGCCAAGAACAGGAGGGCAGCACCTCTGGGGCAGCCCCCAAGGGGCATCGGGGCGGTTTGGCAGGCAGCAGGGCAGTTGTCACCCGGGGGGGGACGTGTCCCTTGTCACACCCACCTGTGCCCCCATGGCCCAGGCTGCCAGCACGTGCCTGCAGTAGTTGAGCCTGTCTGGCTTCATCTTGGAGTCGCAGGGCCCGTTGTAGTGGGGGAAGCTGTCGAACTCGGCCGCGCACTGGAACACCTCCATGT
The DNA here is from genome assembly GCA_013401135.1 of Cettia cetti. Taxonomy (NCBI): domain Eukaryota; kingdom Metazoa; phylum Chordata; class Aves; order Passeriformes; family Sylviidae; genus Cettia; species Cettia cetti. The sequence goes on along the minus strand of VZUI01092403.1, from coordinate 10,635 downwards.
GGTGGACCAGGGCCTCGTTGCCCGCCGTGACCACTGGCTCGTACTGCAAAGCAGCCCAAGAAGGAGAGGACACACTGAGAGCCCATCCCTGGGGCCTGAGGCTCCCCAGGGCAGGAATATCTGGGAGCTGGTACCAGTTTCTGCCGCAGGATGGGGAGGGAAGGCTGCTCTGGGCATGAGGCACCAAGGGCCAAGAGCTTTCACCTCGTATTTTGGTTATGGCAGAGTTAAACACGGGGTGCTTCAAAGGGGAAACAATGTTGTTAGTGCCCAAGGAACATTTAGGTCAGTTGTGGAAATATTTAATTTCTTGGCTGGCTTAGGGACCAACCCAGAGCCCAGCAGAAGCCACAGAGAACCAGCTCATCCTTTCTCCCACAACAGACTGGGATCAGCAGAGGATCTTGGTCTGGTTTGTGATCACTGAGTCTTTTATCAGTTTTGCAGGGCTGAGGTGGCCCTGGGGGTGTTGCTTTTTCCTACAGAGAGGCCTGGCTGTGCTGTTGTTGTAGCTCTGCCTGCAGCTCTTGGGTTTTGTTTCCATCCAAGAGCTGCCTGGGGCACGGGGAGGGGGATTTGGGCTAGAGAGGGTGACTCAAGCCTGAGGAACATCTCTGGCTAAAAGTGCCAGCTGCAGAAGTGATCTGCAGCAGCGGGAAGGTATCAGGAGTTACACACTTCTTACTTACACACAGATGATTCACTTCACACCATCTGTCAGAGAGAAAATCCTCCTTCTGAGCCTTCCTTTGCAGCGCCAACTCTCCCCTCAAGATCACTGAGCGCTCGCTGCAGCTCGGGTGTCTGAAGGTTTTGACTCTGGGTGTGCCAGGTCACCCCCCTGAGCCAGCCCCCCACTGCTGGGTGCTCTCCCAGCAGCTCATCCTCTCCTCGGGGCTGCCAGCAGGTTTCTGCCTCTCCTTTGCAGCAGCAACACGTCTGGGGAATGCCCAGCAGTCGCATTTCTGTCTAAATCTCTTTTTTTTACTGCCTCATCTTTTAGGAGCCCGTTCCCATCCTGGCTGGCTGTGCCCTGCTCTCCCCAGCCCTGTTCCTTTGTTTCCTGTGGTTTTATGCTCCTCATGGTTCTCTGTGTGCCAGAATGGTGCCGTGGGTCTGTTCCTTCTGCAGGGAATCAGCTCTGAGCCTGCCCTGGAACCTGCTGGACGTGCCAAATGGGAAAACTTCACCTTGTCCCCTCCTGCTGAGATACTCTAAGAGACAATGAGGATGCTACTGACTGGTGGGGTGGACCTGGAGGAGGTTTTGGGACCACATTTGGAGAGATGTCAGGGCCTGAAAGCCTCCCTGTGGCATGGAATTTGCAGGATGTGAAAATTCAGGATTTTCAGCGCAATTCCTGATCCACCCTGGGGGAAAAGCCGCCCTCTTCTCCTGGTCTTACCATGATAATGTGGTGTTTGGGGAAGCCCTCGGGGAGCTCTGCCATGTAACACCAGTAGGTGGTCTCCTGGCTGGGAATGACAACGTCTGGGGCTGTTATCTCCATGGTCTTCATGTCGCTGGGCAGCTCAGGGATGCTGATGTTGGGTTTTAGCAGCTGCACCCTCTGCAGCCCCCCGTGGAGGGCAGAGATGTTGATGGCTTGCAGGGAGTGCACCGGTTTCTCCAGGATGCCGTAGATCAGGTGCACTGTGCCGTCCTGGAGCCAGAGCAGAAGGAATCAGTGGGTTCTTCATGCAGGACAGGAGCTGCATGGACCATCAGCACCAGCACTGGTGGCATGAACCCAGAAATGAAGCTGGTGAGCCCACCCTGACCGCACCAGCAGCTCACTCCGCTGTGCTGTCCCAGGAAAGCTCCACACTCCAGGGGCTGGTGTGGTCACTGAGGGTTCCCTACCACGTGGGAGAGTCTAAGAAGTTTTCCCCATCAATTCTGAAAGGGTGACGCATCCTCTCTGCTCCTCCCAAGCCCCTCACGAGCACCCCATCAGTGCAGGGCTTATCCCCCCCTGCAGTCCAGCAATAGCCTGGGGGGTAAAATAAAATAACAGAAATAGCAGAAATAAAACTTCTCCCTGACACACTCCCTTTCCAGCTTCTTTTCAGGTGGAAGGTACCACAAGAAGCTCTGCTGAAAGTCTACTGCAAACAAGAACGCTGAGAGCTCTGGACAGGAGATAAGGGAGACAGGATGAAGAGAACAATCTCTTCCTAAAGGATCAGAGGATAAAGACCAGCAAGTGTTTCTGTGGTTCATACACAGAGATTTTTCCCTCCAGGACTCTCAGTGTTTTGGCAGACTGCAGTCACTTCTCACCACGAGAGAGGCTTTTGAACACCAGCAGCAAAAGCTCGAGGACACTCTGTGCCCACGTTGCCTCTAAAATATCCTGCCCACAAAGGCTTTCATGTGAGATGAGCCTGGCACAGATTCCTGCCTGCAGCCAGGGCCCGTGGCTGCCACCCTGAGCTGTCTGACATCCCTCACTGGGAAGGCTTACCCCAAATCCCAGCTCAGAGAGGAGTGGTGGATGCAGAGCCTGGGAGACATCACCACGTCACACAGGCGCACGGAGCAGCACCTCTCCCTGCTGTCCCCTTGTCCCAGCTCCTGTCACAACCCTCCTGTTTGCCTCCTGTTGGTACACCCACCCCTCTTCGTAACACTCCCAACAGTTGGCTCCAGGCTGCCGAGCAGAGTGATGCAGGAGGGATTTATATAGACCCAGTGCATGTTCAACAGGAGCTGATGATGCAAACGAGCTAAAAGCTACACTTGAGAGAGCTTCTGAAGGGCTTGTGAAGAGATGGTGCCAAACATTACTCATGGGCCAGGGCTGACAGCTGTAGCTCACTTCCTCTCTGCCTCACACAGCACCAACCCCGAGGCTGTGCCCAAACCCTGCAGGACGGCTCTGGAGCTGTGCCCCAGGGCTGGGACGGGGCTGGGGGTGCCACAGCGGGGTCAGGGTGAAGCCATACCTCTATCAGGTAGTCCTTGGGGTCACAGGTGCTGAAGGCTCTTCTGAAGAGGAGGTAGAGCCCCTCCGGAGCCCAGCGAGCCCCGAGGAGCTGGTAGTCCTGCTGGGAATCCATGTGGAGCTGCCCCTTGGCATCGCTCCAGGCATCCTGCAAGGGGGACAGCAGCCTGCTCAGCCAGGAGGCGCCTCCACAGGTACCACAGGTCCTCCTTCTGCCCACCCTCAGCATCCCAGAGGTGCAGGAAGCCTGTGCTTTGGTGGGCTCTGTGCCCACCTCCAGCATCTCCTGGGCAGCTCCATGCTGGAATGGCCTCTGGTGCTCAGGCAGAGGCTCAGGCTGTGAAACGCCTGACCCAGCACCAACAGCCTGCAGAAAGACCTCCACAAGCTGAGATGTGAGTGGGGAAAGGTCAGAAGGGAGGGAGGGAGGAAAGCCCCCAGGGACTTCAGTTGCATTAGTCTGTGCTGGTTTTTGGGTGGACCCTGTGGAAGGGGGTGCTGGGCTCTCCAAAACCCTTGGCACAAACCAGCTTCCCTCGATTTAAGATCAGACCCTTGCTGGGATGCAGTGACAGCCCCAGAAATTGCTGCCCCTCTGCAAAATCTTTAATTTTTTGTGGTCAGATTGTTCCAGCAGCCCAGTACAGCCTCCCAAAAATGACTTGCTGTAGATGGTGACAAAGCCACCCCAAAGGAAGAGAAGCAATAGAGTACTCCTGTGCCTCAAGGTTTGAAGTTTGGAGTATAAAATCCTGTGATAATTTGCATTTGAACAGGGTTGTTTCTTTGATCTTTGGTTTCTCCTGTGTGTCCCCGGTTCACTCAGGAAAGGCACCCAGGAAGGAGCTGGCTGTAGGTACACAAGTGGCACTGGCTCTCCTCTCCCAGGAGGAAAAACCAGAAGAAAAAGGAGAAAGCGACTTGGCATCATTTCAGCCAGCACTATAGAGTCATATTTCCAGAACATATCGTCCTTAGAGGGGGAGAGGGAAATCAGCTCCACGGAGCTGGCATGACATTTGTTTTTGTAGGAATAGGGAGCGCAAGTTAATCTCATGGTACATGGGGGGTGAGCAAATTTGGATCCTTAACAGGCGACACACTTATCCAGAAGAAAAGCTGCTGGGAGAGAGAAAACCAGAGCTAGGGAGATTTATTGAGCTCTCCTTGCAGGATGCTGTTCAGCACCAAGAGAAAGAGCAAACCCGAGCGCTGCCGGGTGTTTGTCTTTGGGCAAGATTAGAAATGATCCTTTATGTTTTCTTAACATGATGCTGTGAAATCCTGGAGCATTTGGGCCACCACAGACCCTGAAAGGCTGGCAATTAGCAGGAAAACAGCACAGATAATAAACCCCTCTTTTCATGCCTTCATTACACTGTGGATCACATTGCGGCCGATTGCGAAAGAATGTGCTTTATGGTTAATTTGAAGTAAGCAGAGAGGTAAAATTTAACTTACTGGAAAGCATCACACGGGCAAAAATGGGAATTGCTTTCTGCAGCTAAGCACAATCCCAATCAGCCTGATGTGGTGGGCTGGGGATAGGGCCGGAGAGCCCAGGACTGGGAAAACCACCCAAACAGGAACACAACAAACAGACAGTGGCAGGAAGGATGGAGTTTGCAGCAGCAGCAAACACACAACTGAAAATCAGTTTTCCCCACACTCCCATTTACATCTCACCAAAATACATTTGCACCTTTAACTTCTGGCAGCACCCCAGGCTGCCCTGTTATCCCATTGATCCCTGTGGATGTAACTCTCATCCAGGATCTTCCTGCTGGCAGCAGCAGCCTCTCTGCCTGGTGACTTTTGCACTGTCTCAGAGCCATTAATGGGAGCTGTGGTTAATTTTTAATGTGACTGGCAGCAGCACACGAGTGAAGCAGCGTGTTGATGCATCCTCTGTGTGTGTATCTTTGCAGCTAAACACAGCAGAGACATCCAGCTCCTGCTTCCCTCAGCCTTGCTGATGTGCTGCTGTGTTTATTCTTTTCTCTCTTGGGTTAATCCCCATCCTAAACCCACTGCGTGGATCTGATCTGTGGGTTCTTCTGGGGCAGAAATCCCCAAAAACCTTCCGGACCCCGAGCAGCGGGGCTGGCCCAGGGTGTGCCGTGCCCTGTACCCCACTCTGCAAAACCACCAGCCAGGTTCAGAGAGCTTCATTCCCAGGGAGGGAGCCCCCAAAGCATCCCTGCAGACAGCCCAGAGACTCACCCCGAAGTAGGAGCTGTGCCCGTCGCTCCAGAGCACGGCCACGTCCGCGTTCTCAAACTCGCCCCTGTCCGACATCCCAAAGAGGAGCCCAGACCGCAGCTCCCTGGCCAGGAGCTGGAAATGCACGGCCTGCTCGGGGTAGCTGACGTTCCAGGAGAGCTCCAGCAGCCCCTGGGGGTCCAGGGGCACCTTGTAGGGGAAATGGCTCTCTCGGGGCGCCGAGCCCTGCAGAGCCACCACCAGGATGACCAGGAACGCCGCCACCATGGTCAGGTACATGGATGCCACCTCCCGCAGCTTGAGGCTGGGGCAGGAGCAGGGCTTGCTCCTGGAGCTCTGCATCCTGCCAGGATGGCACCCGGCACCTGGCCCTGCCCATTTATGTGCTGGCCCTCCTGGGCGAGCGGGTGAGTGATCCTCTTTAATTGCATTTCGTTGTTGGGAAATTGGACTGGTGTATTGACCCCCGTCAGCTCCTGGCCAAACACTTGTCATCTGCTGTCTCCCCTTAATTGGCTCTAATTGCACATGGACATTATCAATAGCAATTGGATTTGACTGGACTGATGTGATTCACTCTTAAATCTTCCTTAGTGGCTGGGAAGGGCTGTTTGCTCACAGGCTGCTCTGGCTGAGCCCTCGTGGACCACACTGCTCGTGGTGCCTTTGGCCTGGGTGTCCACACAACCCAGCTGGGGTCACCCCAAAGGTGGCCAGACATGAGAACAAAGGACCCTGAGCCTTGCCTCAGCTCCCAGGCATTAAATAATAATGACAGGGTTTGAAATATTTCCTGCAAAGCTCAGTGCCAGAGGAAATGCTGATTTCTCCCAAACAGCAAGAAAAGAGGCATCTCCTCTCCTCTCTCCTCTCATTTTTGGCCTTCGTGGGATTTAATTCTGGCCCTTTCAAACCCAGCAAAGCCCAGCTCCTCTCCCACCCTGCTCTGCATCCATTGAAGCCCCCCCTGCCTAGACCACTGGATATGTTCAATATTTGCTATTTCTTTGTAGCAGCTGGCTCCAGTTTAAAGACACCTTTAGTCCCCCTTCCCATTTGTTTAAAGTCTGACGGATTCTCTTTCGGTTATTAACTTTCCCACGTTAATTGGAATTATAATGAACTGCCTGGAGCTCTTTGATGCACACACACACACACACATTGCCTGGCTTTAGTCTGTGAGTGTGGGCGTTGTTTTATTAATGCCACCTCACGTGCTGTCCCAGCCGGGGTCCCCTCGGGTCCCCTCCGGGGCTCGGGTGTCACTGCTGGTCCTTGCAGCAATGTCACAGGGGCAGATCCTCCTTCCCCAGCCCTGCGGGACCAGAGGAAAGGGATTCGGCTCGGCGTTTCAATGAATCATCAGTGCGAGCATCTCGACGTTGAACCCGATGAGGTTTTACTGTCCTAAGACACAACCATTACTCAGGAATGCGTCAATTGATCCCGGCCGTGTCTCCTTGCCGCCGTGACCTGCTGCTCGCAGGGTTTGCTCTCTCCTTCAGCCCCAGCAGGCAAAAGGCCAAGGCAGAGGAGGGATGGAGAGCTGAGCTCTCCCAGAGGAGCGTCCCTCAGCCCCATCCCTCCCCCGGTGACTCCAGCGCGCAGCCCAGTCCCACACCGGCCCTCCCACTGCTGCTGAAAAGCCTTAAAAGCACGTCTGGATAGCAGGGGATGCCTGGGAATGCTCCCAGCGTGGCACCTCTGGGGTTCTGCTCACTGGAGCTGCTCCTGGGCTCTGCACCTCACCCCACCCACGGCTCTCTTCACCTTGCTGAGGAGGATGCAGCATTTTCCCCTTTTGCCGAGGCCCCCGGGCTCGTTCCTGGATGCACTGGAGGCATCAGATGGATGTTCCTCATCCCCCAGCCCTGGTGCTCGAGCATCACAGAAGCCTGGCTGCCTTACAAAAGCCCCACAGAACAGATTTTTGTCCTTCCCTATCCCTGATCTCCTCCAAGCAGATTCACCCACTTGTCCTCCTCTCTTGGCTTCGTTTCCTCATTGTAAAGAGAAGAAGCTGAGCTGTCAAGCACAGCAGGAAGGCAAAGTGATCCTCACTGGGGGCAGGAGGGGGTCCTCAGCTAACAAGTTCTGCCTCCCTCTATCAGAGATGAAACCCCAGGTTGCTGGCGTGTGCGAGTGGAGCTCCTGAGCTCTCCTGTTCAGGAGGAATTTGCAGTGGAACAGCAGAACACGGGCAGGTCAGCTTGAAAACAGCTGAACTTCGCAGATAAGCACCGAGAATTTATTTGAAGAGAGGAAAAAAAATGATGTACATCTCTCTCTCCCCCCCCCCCCCCCCCCCCCCCCCCCCCTTCAGTTTCTCCTGAGTTGTGGCTCATAAATCCAGGCAAGGAGAGAGGATCCAGCTTTCCACTCCTTGCTAGGGGTGTTGATTTTAAGATTTCAAGGAGATGTGGAAACGCCGGAGTTTCCTGACTCGGAAACTCGGACCATTGGGGAGGGCTGTGGGGTGGGAGCCGTGGGTCCTGCCCCTTCCCTGGAGGCAGAGCAGCCTCGTTGTGCCCGTGTGGGAGCTCCCGAGGAAGGGAACGCCGCAGGATTGTGCTGGTCCCTGTGCTGGGGATGGGACTCGGGGGTCCCCACACGCCCCTCTCCAGGCGGAAAGGCAGAAAAGACGCCCAGGGAATGCCTGGAGCGGGCTGTGAGCCCCAGGGCAGGGCTGGTTGGGGCTGGCTGGGTGCTGAACGCCCCGGCAGCAGCATCAATCCTTGCCTGGGGGGTTGAACGGGCGTTGCTGGCCCCGTCTCTGCCGAGCCGCGCACCCGAACCCTCCCGGGGACAAACAGCCGCGGCTTTCCATGACCCTGGGTGCAAAGCCGGGGATAAGCGGCGGCTTCCAGAGCCCTGACAGCGGCAGTGCCTGGCTTTGGGAGCCGCGGAGCAGCCGCCTCCATCGGCGGGAGCCAGCGCTGCCCGCCTGCAACAAAAGCTGACTTCCAGGTAAGGAGTTTAAACATAATTGATGCGCCAAATTAGGGGCTGAAGCAGGCAGCAGCCCTCGGAGCTATAATCCATTGCCTCGCTAACAGAAATGGAAATTCAATTTGGGCAAGGGCAGGGGCGGGAGGGGAGGGAAGGTTTCTGTCTGCTCCCGCGGCCGGCGCAGCTCTGCGTGCCCCGGGGCTCTGCTCTCCACAGCCACAGCCGGCACCAGGATCGGATTTGCCTGGGTGCTGATGAGGTCTGGCAGCATCTGACACCCGGCGCGGCGTGAGGAGGGGAAAGGTGGGCTGGCACACGGGGGAATGCTCACGGCCCTGCAGGGTCTCAGGGCCCCCTGCTCTGATCGCTGTGAGTGATCCCGCAGCCGGCAGATCAGAGCCGTGCAGCAGCCCCGTGGCTCACAGCATCGCCTTCCAAGGTGGGAAGGATTGTTCCTCACCCTTCCCGAAGGATGTCTTTGCCCAGTCCTGCTCCCATAACGGATCAGAAGGGATCTGCAGGCTGTTTTTTGGGGGTTTTGTGCACCAGGAGGGCACTGGGGCTGCCAATCTGAGTTTCTATTGCCCAGCAGGGGTACAGGTGAGTGTCTGCCCTCCCTAAAGTGCCTTTAGTGTCCCTGTGTCACCTGGGCCACAGCGAGCTGTGAGGTTTTGCACGGAGCTTTCACATGTGCCAGCAGCCTGAGCTGTTCTAACTCCCAGATGTGCCCCGTGCCAGGCAGGACAGGACACCAGGAGGGGACAGATCCAGCAGGGGTGGGTGGGAAGAGCCATTCCTGCCTCCTTGCCCTGAGTTTGTGCCTTACAGCACAAATGCTGTAACACCCCCCCTTGCCAAACCTCTCCTCGTTCCAGTTTCTTGCTTTCTCCCAAATTGTTTTATCTTCCTCAGGACCAGATTTTCTTTGTTTTACACCGTGGAAGAAAACCTTTGTCTCATTGCCCACGAGGCTCGCATCCAAAGGGGAACCAGCCCCAGAGCTCCCACTGAGCCAAATTAGGGGCAGAACTGGACCTGAGCTGCTCTTCACAGCTCAGCCTCTGCTCCTGCTCTGGCACTGAAGGTGAGGACTGGACTGCCCTGACTGAGAAGCTCCATCCCTTCTGCCTCTCCTCCTGCTCCAGCCATGCACCCACAGACCTGCAGAGCCAAAGGTGGGTGTCTGGGTCAGCTGGTGATGGGACAGCAGGAGAAAGGCCAAAATTAGCCAAAAGAAAGCACTGCTTGCACTTTGGGAGGCGCTCCTGCCCTGCCAGGTGCTCCAGGCTGGGTGAGCAGCCAGGCCCCTTCCCAGCAGAGCATCCCAGAGAAATTCCCTCCCCAGTGCTGCAGCAGCTGAGCCACCTAATGAGATCTCCTCGCCTGTGCATGCTATATTAGGGTTTCCATGGATATGGTGTCACAAACACTGGGCTGTGGCTTTGTTATATAAACAGGAGAGATTGCCACAAATACCCAAAATATCTGAAAAGGACAGGAAGAGACAAAAGCGTTTTCAGGGTGTGTTCATAAAGCCTTGTGTGATCCAGGGGGTAGTGCCAGTGGGAGGTGGGAGAGTGGAGTGAGCTTTGGGAAGTGGAGTTTGTCTGAGGGGTCTCCACCTCAGGAGCTCTGGGGACTCACCCTGATCTTCAGTGGGATGTTTTTAAATGAACAGAAGAGTGCTCCTGGCTGGGCTGTTCCCGCTGTGCCTGAGGGCTGGGCTCCTGCAGCTCCTTCTCCAAGTGCAACTTCATCCTCCCTGAGCCTCACACAGAGCTTGGTCAGCCCCTGTTCCTGCCACATGCAGGGAAATCCTGCTCCCTGCAGCTGGTGGGGCTAGGGCTGCTGCTGCTGCTGGGGACACGCAGCATCAGCCCTCCCAGGACTGCCCACACCTGACCCTGCTCTGCAGGGCCAGCTCATCTCTTACCATTTCAGGTGCAAAAAGTCCCTTTTGTACAGTGGAAAGAATGGTGTAATGTGAGGAAAAAGCTGCTCTAGGATGGAGGTGGGATGTAAGGGACACGGAGACATCAGGGTGGCTAAAATTGTATTGCACTCCCACTCCCCTGCCAATAACAACACCAGAAATAAAGTGGCTTTGCAATAACCATCTCCCCACGTTGGAACACAGATTCACGTGTCCCCGCAAGAGATGCTCCAGGCAGGATCAACTCTGCTCCAGCCTCGCTCTGCAGGAGAGGCACGGCCAGCTTGCCCCAGCCCTGCCAGTGCTGATGACTCTTCCCCCAGCAGGTGCAACCCAAGCTCCCAGTATCCACCAGTGCCTCCCTTTTCCCACCCTCCATGCTCACCTGTGGTGACAATTCCCAGCCCGTGGCTGTGTCAGCTCATTCCTGGCCTTCCAGATGCCTTCCACCATGGGATGAGCACCCATCCATCATCCATCCATCATCCATCCATCCATCCCTCCATCATCCATCCATCCATCATCCATCCATCCATCCATCCATCCATCCATCCATCCATCCATCCATCCATCCATCATCCAT